>OVAN01013647.1:0-12676 GCA_900406275.1 Anastatica hierochuntica
GAGAAAAGAGGATCTCAAGATAGTGGTAATTGGTTCGGGTTCAATCTAAGTAAGTAATGACTTTCCTAAGACTTTATTGGACGGTTAAAGCTATTCCCCGTTCAAGGATCCCTCAATTACCGACCAACCCACTCTCGTGACGGAGGTCTATTCACCCATACCCACTACAAGGCTCACCTCTCGGATTTCGCCTATCTAAGCAAGTAAGTGATAGTGCATCTTGGAATCCCTTTAGGAAAACTACTCCCGTAGCCCAAGATGAAAAACCTAAACCTTGTTCAGTCAAGCATTTCATCGAACACGTTGTAGGCGTCGATTAGCAAGCAATCTTAAGTTTGAGAACAAAACAAGATCTAGCAAGAATCTATGACAAAACCTTGTCTACTAGTCTATTACAAGCTTAAATCTAACCCTAACCTAACCACATCTCAAGATCCAAAAGAAGATCTACTCACTAAACTTCATGGAAATCCAAAGACATAGAAATGGTCTTTGAGCTTCCATAGTTAAGAGGAATAGATCTAAGAAGAGATAGATTAGAGGAGAGATCAAAAGATCTTTTAAAATAAAAGCAAATTTTATTACAAAGTTTTGATCTTTAGAAATGTAGAAAAATAAGATAGATATGTTCTCTTTTTGCTCTTGAAGCTNTAGGTGTATTTATACTAAAAATAGAGTGGGAGAAGCCCTAAAACAAAGGGTTTTTGCGTCCATGTTGTCAGCCATCGATCCATCTGGTCGATGGGAGCCTACCCAGGGTCGATGGCTGGAAACCTACAGAGGAAGGAGCTCCATTTTATGCCTGGGTCATTGGCCATCGACCCTAGGTTGCTGGNACAGTTTTGATGGTCTTTTGCTCCACTTTGAAATCTTGTTTGATCCCATATCTTCCCTATGCTTTTAGCCTCTCTTCTCCATGATTTTTAAGCTCCAACCCCACTTCGAATCCACCATTAGAGCCTCCAAAAGTCCATCCCAAAAGATCACCTACAAATGCAAGAAAGATGGATGCAAAATGCAATATGAACCTAAACTAGACTCAACACTCTAAATGATGCATTCTAAGGCTAATATGCTTATTTACAACCTGAATATGAATGAAAACTAAGCTAAAACACACTAAAATATGCATGAAATTGTATGTACATCACACACTTCTCGTGATTACTAGTTATTTTATTTAAATCTCCAATAGTAAACCATGTATCACAACTTGAAATGCCAAAATGTGTTAGACGTTCCCATACTAGTTCTCGTTTTTTAATAACCGGATCACCACACATGAAAGAAAGAAAAATTCTTTTACCATTCTTGTTAGCTGATAGCGTGTCAAGTTTCACCCAAAAAGACACTACTACTGCAAGTGCATAGCATAGGTGCAGTACCTCAGGTTATCGATCCCCACGAGGACTAAGATCTTACACTACGAATTTCATGACTAATTTAAGCTAAAACATAGAACAAAAGAGTTTTTTTGGTGAGTTTAAAAGTAAAAAATAACAACTTAAAACGATTAAAAGAATGTAAATCAATGGGAATAAGCGTTAGGCACATAGGACATTCGCAGAGAGTCATACATCATAGAGAAAATCGATTTGTTTAAGGATTAGAATTAAGCAACATCTAGAACTCGAAAACACTAATTTAGATCCTCTCCACTTTCGAGGTTTAGGATTCTATACTAAATATCAAAGAACCTAGACTTTTGAATCGTCTTTAAATAATTAGCATGCATTAGATAGAGACAAATTTTCGATAAGTTCACGGAGCCAAGGCGATCTACTTTCGAAGCCCCTTCGAACTCAGCTTGTCAAAGATTTGGTTCAGGTTATTTAAGAAGCTTTTGGAATGAAAATCTACCTATGGATAGACTACTAGATGCGCAAATAGAGTAATCATGCATAAAGATCAATCGAGACAAAGACTATATAAATCTATAATCAAATACTAGCATCTCATGATAACATGATCTCTTTGAGAAGCCTACAAACCTAACTAATGAACTACTCAAACATGGAGCACGAAAAACAACAAGCAATCAATGAGAAAAACATCATTAAAGATCAAGAGTAAAGAAATCTACTCTATAACAAAGTATGGAATGCATCTCTCTAAAGAATACTTCGAAACTTGAAGAATAAAGAAAAGAATCTCCCTATGCTTTTGATGGCTTGTAACTCTTTATAAAATTTTGTGGCTCTCTCTTTCTAAAGGCAAAAACCAACTTATTTATAATAGTAGGGTTTCTTAGGTTGTCTCTGGTTATGTCGGTTCTTGCGTAATCAAATTTGGTTAAGCGAACTGAAAGTTATGAGTTGAAATCCGTCTCTGACCATGAAATGTCTCTGTGACCAGAGTGTGTAAAAAATGAGCACTCGGTAGGTGGTGGCAACTCCATCACCTGGTCACAGCTTCAAAAATTGCTCCACTTGCTTCCTTTCTGTGACAGACATACGTGTCTTCACTTAAACGACTATAACTTCTCGGTCACAACTCGAAATAACTTCAAAACACTTGCATTTGTGATAGCTCAGGTTTTTGCTGGAGAAAACACTACAAGCGCACATAAATACGTTGTAGTGGTTCGGGATCCAATCCATAGAGACCAAAGGTAGCACGAAGAATGTCAGATCAAACAGCGGGCTAAAGCTAAAAAAGATGTCTTTTAAAAGATGCAAATATCGAAATTTAGAAAGCAAAGTAGGCAAGCAAGCAAAGTCGGGGACTTAATTCAATCAAAGAAGTGTTGGGCATTGGATATTCTATGGGAAACAATTCATTGTTAAATCAAATTATAGATTAAGGAACAAGTTTTAAATCGTCTTGAACTCAAACACTAATATATAACTGATCTACTTCTATAGTATCAATTCTCTATGTATTAGAAACCTCGAGACGAACTTCCGTTGACTCTCGATTTCTAATCATGCATTCTAAACAAGTTTGATAGGTTCACAATTCACTTAAACATCAACTTCCATTGGCTTAAGAAGAATTGCTCATTTAGGATTCTTTCAGGCATTTAAAGAAACACTTTCCAGGCGTTAAACAACCTAAGATAAGAACTGAAACACCGTGTTTTAATGTGATGCGGTCTAAAAGAATCTCCTTCATGTACCTCTTAAGAGAAGGTACCATCTTGATTGCTTCTACGAAAGGCAATCGAACATGTAATTCACCAACTAGATTCTTCAGTTTTTCATATTCGCGTTCCTTGATCTTTTGATGATATCTGGAAGGATATAAAGGCTTGGGAACATAAGGCGGGGTGGTACATACTGATCCTCAACCTCCTGTGCATCTGAATGATCGTGAAAACTCGATACTCCTGCGTCAGGACAGGGATCGATCGATCCTTGTCCTTCTCTTCTGATCGATCGATCGTGTCATATGATCGATCAATCGCCAACTCACACAATTTTCTATGGTTGTCTAATACAGGGATCGATCGACCCACTGCCTTCAATCCATCAATCGATGTCCCTGACGAGTTTTCAACTTTTTTCCGCTTCTAAGTGTAATGGCATTGTAGTATTCCTCCGGATTCTTCTCCGGTTTGCCTGGAATGACTCTCGGTGGAGCTCTGTTGCTCGCATAAGTCTGAGCAACCTGTGTTTCTAGCAATTTCATGTGTGTTCTCAATGTCTCGAACTTTCCATTGAAATCACTGTACATGTTATCCACCTTTTCATTCAAGCCCGCAGAGGACTTTGTCTGATTTTCCAGCACTTGCTGCAACATCTTCTTCAGCTCACTATCTTGAGAAGACGCAGAAGATTGTCCTTGGTTCTGATTCTGATACCCCGACTGATAGTTGTTCTTGAATCCTACAGAACCAAATTGCTTCTGCTGATTGCCACTATTTCCGAAGCCACTGTATTAATTCTTGTTCTGAAATCCGGAGTTGAAGACACTCTGATTCTGTTGGTATGGCTTGTTTTGGAACTGGTTATGTTGGTTGAAACCTCTGTTACCAAAATTCCCTTAACCTCCAATGTAGTTGACATCTGCTTGTCCACCATTCAGCTCCTCAGGCATGAATTCCTGATACATTTGTCCTATCTTCTTCTCTTGAAGAATAGGTGAATCGTTCTGCTCTCCAAAAAAGTTCACTCCATGTTGATCTCTCCTCATTAGCTAATTGAGCTTTGACTGCAGATCATCAATTCTCTTCGCATTTGATGACACAACTCCTCTACCACGATCATAGTCTGATCTTCGATTGGCCTGACTATTAGCCATGTTATTCACTAGCATGTAAGCTTCCTCCACAACCTTGGTCATGAAATCACCATTGCTCGCGGTGTCCATAGCATTCTGATACTTCTCCTAAACCCCATTATAGAAAATGTTGAGGAGATTCCAATCTGAGAACCCATGATGAGGAAAATCATTGAGGTACTCTCTGAATCTTTCTCAAACTGCATGAAAACTCTCAGAACCCAATTGGTGAAATCATGCAATTTTGTTTCAGAGAGACATAGACCTTGATTTTGTGAAGAAATGCCACAGAAAAGCAGCCTTTATTTCGTCCTGTAACCTCAGAGAACCAGGCTCTAGACTATTGTACCATCTTGTAGCTTTGTCATTCAGAGAGAAAGTGAATAACCTGCATTTCAGAGCTCCAGCAGGTACTCCGTTGTGCTGGATAGTATTGCAGATGGCTTCAAACTTATCCAGATGGTGCATTGGGTTCTATGATGGCAACCGATAAAACTGATTTTGCTGCACCAAGTTAATGAGACATGTCTTGATCTCAAAGTCCCTTCTCTCTATGGGAGGCGGAACGATTTGCATAGAAAGCCTCTGGAGTGTCATATTGCGCCGGAGTTATCCTCTATTGAGGTTGATTTGCGTGTTGTTGCCCCTCAGCTGCAACATTTTGCTGGCCAACTTGCGGAGCACCAACATTAGCACCACCACCAGCAAGTGGATTACCTCCTGGAAGGACTCCAGGAAAGAGAGGATTTTGATGAACTTGAATGTGTTCTCCCAGGTTATCACCCATGATTTTTGCAAATTCAAATTCTTCAATAACCTCCAACAGCTTCTCTTTCTTCTTTTGTCTCTCTAGACGCGAAGGTTCAGGCTCAAATTCGAGAAGATTCGCGATCCCTTGTCTTCTAGTATGAGGCATGTTCATGCATTTGAAAGCATAAAAACAGAGAAGAAAAAGAAGAGATTAAACAAAATAAAGAAAAATGTCTTAGGCACCCAATGATCCTAAGTTCTAAGACGACCTATTAGTCTCGGATAACGGCGCCACAAAACTTGATAGATCAGGTTTTCGCCCGAGAAAAATTTGCAAGCGCCCAGAAGTACGTTTTAGTGGTTTGAGATCGAATCCACAGAGACCAAAGGTAGCATGAAGAATGTCATATCAAACAGCGGGCTAAAGCTAAAAAGATGTCTTTTAAAAGATTCAAATATCGAAATTTAAAAAGCAAAGTAGGCAAGCAAGCAACGTCGGGGTTGTAATTCAATCAAAGAAGTGTTGAGCATTGGGTATTCTCAAGGAAACAATTCATTGTCGAATCAAATTATAGATTAGGGAACAAGTTTTAAACCGTCTTGAACTCAAACACTAATATAGAACTCATCTACTTCCGTATTATCAATTCCCTATTTATTAGAAACTTCGAGACTAACTTCCGATGATTCTCGATTTCTAATCATGTATTCTAAACAGGTTTGATAGGTTCACAATTCACTTAAACATCAACTTCCATTGGCTTAAGAAGAATTGCTCATTTAGGATTCTTTCAGGCATTTAAACAAACACTTTCCCGGCGTTAAACAACCTAAGATCAGAAACAAAGTGGCCAGTTTAATTTCATGCATTACGAACAATTCTAGATGAAGATCTAATTGATTAAATTCCTAATCATACAATTCTATGTCAACAAATCATGAATCCCTATATGAGAACCCTACACCCAACGAATAGACTACTCACTCATGATAATTGCATAAACACATATCAAATCAAAGAGAGACATGATTGTATTTAACAAAAATAAAGAATAAGGGTTCAGAAAGCTTCTCAGATTTGAAGTACGGAAGATGCTTCTTCTCCCTAGTTTACAAATCTCTCTTTTGCTCTCAAAAACTCAAAAAATTGCATAATAAAACTTAAAAACGAGTTTGGGTGTTTTAATATGTAATATGGATCTTTAATCTTTGATTCTGGTTCAAAATAAGTGGTTTTGGTCGAGTCGAGACAGGAATCGATCAATCCTTGTCTTAAGATCGATCGATCTCTGTCCTTCTGCCAGGATGCTTATATCTACGCATTCGTCTCCTTGTTTCTAGCATGACATGTGTTCAGTAAAACGGCCATAACTTTTGATCGCACCGTTTGATTTCTTTCAAATCACCTTCAAATTAAAGCTAAGTCTTGTGGCTATCTTGTGTCAAAATTTCAGCTCGACCCAAAGGTGGAAAGTTTATCAACCAAGGACAAACTTCTGACACTTCAGCATGATTTTACATTCCAAATATCCGTTTTTTGTCCAAATAGTTATGTTTCTCTCCAAAGCAACCTAAAACCTGTAAAAGCACTAACGAACACTAAAAGACTCCAAAAAGAACCAAATGCATATCAAAACACCATTTTCTCGAATAAACATTAGTAAAAACTCATAAAATACGAATACATCAGTTTTAAAGCTAACTCAAAATGTCAACTTCTGACCAAATCAAGCACAATCCAATGAAGGAAAGACCTTCGTTCATAGCGATCTTTCTGATGCTGAGAATCTGCCGAGATTGGTAAAATGTAAAACTCAAGTGTTTGAGCTTCCCGTTTCATGATCTATCAATAAAACTTGTTGGTAATATGAATGAGGTCCAATTAGCACATTTCTCCATCCTTTTTGATGAATAAACCTTATTAGTCCCTAAAATCACAAATAAGAGAAAACTACCTCTAGATGTCGAAAAAGTATTAAAACCTGCAAGTAAATATGTAAAATCAAACTAAAAAAGGTAAAATAATAGTGTTGTCATTAGTTTCAATATCAATAATACGATTGCTAACCAATAATACGATTGCTAACAAATAAAACTTTAAACTCATAATCTTTATTAAAAAAAAACAAAGAAAGACCACCATTTGTGTCAGATGGTCTTCCGTTACAATATGATGACAACCAAAATAAAATTGAAATTGTTACATAAAATTAAAATCTTGTTTCATGTTTGAAAGAAATAGAAACTTCGGCTTATATCTCTTTCATAACTCCGCAAGTAGCTTATTGTCAACTTATTACCTAAACCCTGACAATTCCAACAAAGAATCCGCATTAGTGAGATAAAGTTTTTGAAGTTCCTGGTTTACCCGTACCACCCTAGGTATTCGGTTGGTAAAGTCCATCTCCAAACCAAATGGATGTCTTCGATGTTGATTTCACCCTAAACGAAGTAAGTATCTGGACGTTTCACTTGTTCGAGTTCGCTCCCGGAAGCAAACACATAACACCAGTTGTCTTCTTTTTTCCCATGATTACCTTGTGGAACCAACTTAACCGCAGTCATCGTTCTGCCAACCTCATCTATGACTTCGTGCTGCTGCCCGACATCGTAAACAACATTAGAGACCATCTCCTCAACCATATCAAACCCATAACTAATCTGAGCCCCATACTCCTCATCCCCATTCACCATAACCTGCTCTTGAACTCCTTGTTCATCCGACACTTGCCCCTCCTCACACCCGTCCTCTTCTCCAACACTTAATCCCTCTTTCTCTTGAACTTGCATCTCCAAAATCTCTTCATCCACTTTGGCCACACTATCAACTTTTTTCATAGAGCATATATCATCCTCTCCCTTCTCCGAATGAAAAATGAGAGCTTTACAAGCATGTGGTATAGGCTTCACAACTTTTGCTTTCTCACCCACTACCACTTGAGACCTGTGCCCATGTTCTGCTTTAATCGTGTCCGTCGAAGCAGCCATTGAGGCTGCCATTGGCTGCCTAACTATCGACATGCTCACGTCGCCAAACCTATAAGATTTGTTCTTGTACCCACACCCATTTGATCCGTACTTAGCCTTCTCCTTTACTTTCCCACGTTGGTAACTTAAACCAACATGGAAACCAGAGCCTCGATGGCTTTCTCCTTTGCTAGCCAGAGATAATACTAATTCTGGACAAGCATTGTAGTCATGTCACAAGCTGAAACAAAGAGAGAAATACCCATGGAGTCACACATACCGAAGTGTGACCATAGTCTCTTGGCTATTGTGGAACTCAACCGACGTTTCGAAACATAATGGTTTAAACCCATCCACAACTGCTTGGACTCGACCATTGTCCAAGTCTACCTTCTTACCTTTTTCTAATGCTGAACCAATCGAATCGAAAGTTGGTTTAACCCTAAAATGTAGAGGAACATCTAAAGCTCGAACCCAAATGTGATAGCCGATGGATAGCGTGCATCCAGTATCGGTTTCCATCGGACCAGAGGCACCATCCAACGGTCAAAGTGAAACGACTCCATAGCCAACACCGCTTCTATGTCTTCTTCACTGTCAAAATCTAATTGAAATTGTCCCATTCCTAGGTCAACTCCTGCAACTCTTCCCTCCACATTCCATATACGAGGAAGCATGTAAATGAGGTTCCCCACATCCTGAATCTTCGGATTCATGCATCTTTCGATAAAAGTCTGAGAGTATCCTTCAATGAGAGCGATATTATCAAAATGTGGCACTTTGTTTCTCAGCGTTGCCCAACCTGAACCAGCCAGACCAACTCCCTTCACTGCCTTACCCACCACTACACTCTGTGACTTTTTCCCCCTCACACAACCAATCTAAATCCCAAAGAAAACTGTGAAAAAACCGTAGAGGAAGAGACATTTTTAGAGAATAAAACCTTAGAGAAAGAACAATGTGATACGACTCTTTCTACTAATTTACTATATATACCCAATTTTCTAAACCAACGTCTTTGTATTTTCCTTATCTGCTTGATTCATAAAAATCAAAAAGAAAATCTCTCTACAATCTTTTCATATACACCAGTTGATTCCGCCATCTACTCGATCTCAACCCATCTTCATGTTGATTTCCCAAACCCATCTTTCCTCTTACCAAATCCATCAACAAATCCCTAAACTTCATCAACGAAATCAGAACGGACCATCTGGCAATCAATCCCACAACAATACCAATCCTTTTCTCACCCTTGATTGTCGCAATCACAAAATCCATAAACAAATCTTAAGAAATTCCCCCGCCACCACCACCGTCTCCTAGTCTCCGCCATATCAAGAACTCCATCAACCACCGATCCCAGAAACCCGAAAAAACCTCCTCCAAAAACCTCACAAACTCGACTTAACTCATCTTCAATTTCACCACCCAACCCAACAGAAGACCAATTCCTTTTACCACTCTCCGCAGAGCTTAACGATCGCCCATAATCAAACCCATACATCAACCCAAACCTTTGAAACCATGAAAATCCCCACATAGAACCTTAGATCCAAGTCGCCATTTGAAATTGCCGTTACAGAGTGAAAACGCTTTTTATGTGGGATTCAATTATGATTTCATAAGAGAAAATAAGGTATCTTCATTAAGGTTATGACCAAAGTCAATAATGAGCATTTGTTGACTTTTTCTCAATATTACAATTAGTAACTTAAATGAGTCTTAATTATACAAAAATATGGTATTATTTAGAGTTGAGTCCAAATAACATAGTAAACCAATTTTTTTGCACATATAGTTTATGTATCTTCTTTAGAAAAAATCAAGTAACGGTCGAGTATTTTTTCTCCTAATACTCGTTACTTGCTTTGCACTTGTTATTATTAAAGTTGTGTTACTTGACACCCCACTTAAAAACGACGAATATTTGAAAAATCAAGATGACAAGTAATAGGTATAATATGGATAACAAATATCTATGTCCAACCTTATTTTGAAGACCACAAAATAAATAATATTTTTAATTTGTAGACCAATTTAAAATTATAGAGTGCAATTATATATTGTAACAAGAGATTGTAATGCGATTATGATTAGACAAAAAAATTTTAATATGGTTTCGGTCCTATAATAATCTTTAAATAGATATTAATTACAACTGTATATCATAATACAACTATTTGTGTAAATCAACCAAAAATTATTGAAAACTCTAAAATTTTCAAAAAAACAAATGGATTTTCCAATGAAATTCCTTAACCATTTTGTCACTGACTAAATTGATTGTAAACGCATATTGTCAATAAGGATATATATAGTTAGCTTACTTTGTAGGATATGAGTACTTACAGTCTTAATCAAAAGATGGAAATGGGAATTATATGTTTCACATATGATAAAAATGGTCGTATACCTATCGGATATTATGTGTAACATCTCCATCCGCCTCTTCCATGTATCTCTGCTTCTCTCTCTCTGTGCTCGCTTACCCATTATGTCTGACGGTCGTGATCTTTTCCCTTGTTTTATGTTAGAATTATATAATCTATAAACCATGATCCATATCAGTTTCTGATTAATAGATCGAGAGCGGAACCGTACCTGATGAATCCATGTTTAGGAATCTGAAAGAATTAGGAAATAGATCTTCCAAAGCAAACCATGAATGACTTTAGGTCTCTGGTGATGTGGATGAAGAGAGTTTCTGTATTTTCTGTTAGGATTGCTTTGGGGACCATAACCCTCTATTTATAGATAACAAATTTCTAGTTCGACCCCTCATCAAACTAGAATCAGCCAAAGGTATCCACATATTAATTTTCCATAACATTTATGCCCATAACCTTTTCTTTGTCACAAAGTGACCACTACAAATTAGGTTAATTAATTAATGACCCTTACACATTTAACCTTAACATATTTGACACTGCCTAATGATTCTTACAATCTCCCACTTGGTCATATATGTGCCTGAAAATGTGATAGACTTTATGAGCTCAAATTGTTTATGAATTCCGAGAGCATAAGACAATCCCGTCCATTGGCTATAACAACATAGGATCATGGTGGCTTTTGTTATATTACTCATAACTAAACCTTCCATGGTCACTGATATCAATATAGCTAAATGACAAAGATCAATTATGAAAATTGTGGCATGAAAATCACATGAAAGGTGATCAGTACATGTCGATTTTCAACTAGTCCTACTTTAGTGAGATCCTTTATCTTTATTGTACAAAGTGTAAACTGAAACTTTATTAAAACTTTATTTCTGATCGGAAAATGTGCATAACACAACCAAAACAAACATAGAACAAAACCAAATGACAAACTCCCACTAAACTGAATAATCCTCAAACACCGAAATGCCCATTCGAGCAGTATGCTCGTGAAACACCTTAGCCACAATACCTTTTGTACGAGGATCTGCTAACATAGAATTTGTCCCCAAGTGTTCTACAGATATTTCTCCACTTTGTACCATTTCCGTCACGACTCGGTATTCAATGTCTACATGTTTAGACTTTATCGAACTCCTATTTTTGTTGGAATACAAAACAGTTGCATTATTGTCACAATATAACTTTAGTGGTCTTTCAATTCCTTCCAGAATTCGCAACCCTGTGATAAGTTTTTCAGCCAAATTCCCTTATTGGATGCCTCATAAACTGCTATCAATTCTGCTACCATGGTGGAGGAAGCTACGAGTGACTGTTCTGCACTACGCCAGGAAATAACTCCACCAGCCAACAGAAAGACATAACCCAATGTAGATTTTCTATTATCTTGACATCCAGTAAAATCAGAATCAGAATACCCAATGATCTCCAAATTATTTGATCTCTGATATGTGAGCATACAATATTTTATTCTCTGCAAATACCTCAGGACCCTTTTAGTTGCTTTCCAATGGTCCATGCCAGGATTGCTTAAGTATATGTCCAAAACTCCAACTATGTACGCAATATCTGGACGCGCACAAAATTGACCATACATTAGATTCCCTACTACCAATGCATAAGGGATCTTCTGCATCTCCTAAATTTCCAGATTTCCATTAGGGTACTGACTGAGACAAAATTTGTCTCCCTTAGCTATTGGGGTATCACCTGGTTTGCAATCATGCATGCCAAATCTCTTAAGTACTTTATCGATATAGCTCTTTTGTGATAATCCAAGAATTCTTCGAGAACGGTCTAGATGAATCTCGATTCCTTATACAAAAGATGCTTCACCAAGATCTTTCATCTCAAAATTTTCCTTAAGAAATCTCTTGGTTTCAACCAGCATGCTCATATAGTTAGTGTCCAATAATATGTCATCAACATTTAAAACCAGGAAAATACACTTGCTCCCACTGAACTTTTGATACACACAATCCTCAACCAAATTCACCTCAAAGCCAAAGGAGATGATAACCTTATGAAACTTGTGGTACCATTGACGAGAAGCCTGTTTGAGCCCATAGATGGATTTTTTTAATTTGAAAACAATATTCTTTGCATCACCTAAGACAAAGTTTTCTGGTAGCTCCATATAAATTGTTTCATCAATGTCTCCATTGAGAAACGTTGTTTTAACATCCATCTGATGAAGCTCCAAATCATATTGTGCAACAAGGGTCATGATTGTCCTAAAAGAATCCTTCGATGAAACTAGAGATAAGCTTTCTTTACAGTCAATCCTGATGCGTTTCCGCTTAGATCTGGGAGGTTTTTAGTCCCTTATATTG
>OVAN01013648.1:0-12674 GCA_900406275.1 Anastatica hierochuntica
AATCCTTAACTATTCACGGGTGGGACCCGTGAATAGTTAAGGATTTTTGGATTAAGGATTGAAGGATGGAGATGCTCTAAGACCATGTGCAATGGTAACTTATATAAAACAAATTAAAATCTAAATCATCATTAACAAAAAGAACTAAATTATAAAAACTTTTAACTATTTGTTCTCGGTCTTGGATGATCTTTATTTTCTGCTCGTTGTCCATAATGTTGGCATTTGCTATAAACATCTAGAGGTGTAAGCACTTTAGAAACTGTAGTTTTATTTTAAAGTTTTCAAAGTAAAAGTTTAACCAATCAAATTGTAGTAAATTAAAAGTTTTAGCAGTACTCCTAAAAGTGTTCACAGCCTATTTCATATTTTTTTGTTCATGTTCTATTTTTTTAAAACCAATAAAATTTGATTTTTACTTTTTTAAAAATTATAGTTACTTTTTTAACAATCAAAAGTTTCTACAGCAAAATAAATTAAAGTAAAACTCACATCCTTTAGTTTAAAAGTGCTAATTGATTACTCCTTATTCTCTATTTCTTAGCGAGAAAAGCAACATATTTTTAAAGAATTTTTTCACGGAAGAAAACTTGTGATAGTTAAATGATTGGATAACTTCTCTATTTGATGCCCAGAAAAGATAACTTCTCTATGTATTTGTTCATTATATATACCATATATATATAGGATCAAGTTTCACAATAATAAACAAAAAATACCAGAGCAAATTAAACTACTGATTATCAATGTGAAAATGTATTATTCCTCATATGTCCTATTTTCCAAAGAACACTTTTGGCAAAGTTCCGTAAAGTCTTTTCAAATGCTTATAACGATTTTGGTGTTTCAACGTGTCAAAAAATCATCTAGTAATTTAAGAGACAAAACATAGATTTTTTTCTCCTTTAAATTACAAAAAAGAAAACACAAAGGCAAAGACATCCAAAAAGAACAAACATTTCCGATTAAGTTAAAAGGAAGATAGCGAGAGACACTCATTGTGGGCAAAACATCGCTTAAGGTGGAAGCAAAGAAATCGCCTTTCTTCTTTTAGAGGACCAAATTCAATTGGACGAACCCTTTATATATTTACTATAAATTAAATTTTAATTATCAAATTAAAATTCGATATCGAATTTTTACTTTCATCGATCATCGAATTTTTATAACCATGTAGTTCGATTTAATTAGTGCGAAATTGTCCCTTTGACGATAATAAAATGCATAACCTTAATCTTAATTAGCTTTCAGTTTATGTTGGTTTATGTTTTTAACATTCTTTCTGTTTTATAAGTTTTTTTAAATTTTTATTTTTGTTCCATTTTATAAGTCTTTTTGAAATATCTTTGTAAATATTTGATTTATTTAGTCCAACTATAACTGATTTTTTTTTTCTATTGGTTGAAGTATGTTTATTTAGATATATATAATAGTTTTTAATATAAAAAGACAAAATTTTTAATTTTCCTTTTTTATTTCTAAATACCTATATAATGGAACAAATGGAGTATAACATATTTGGTTCTAACAAAAAAAAAGGGTGATACATGCTTTTTTTTTTTAACAATTTAGTGATATATATGTTGATTTGATTGATTTGATTTCAGTTTACTTTGTTTTTTTCATGTTTACTTTGTTACTGCATCCACAACGTTTTTTGTTACTGCATCCACAACGTTGGAAGATATATTTACTTAAACTTTTTCTAACATTAGTTTTATAGATGTAAGTGTGTTTTAATTTAACTCATCATGCACCTAATCAATTAGAGGAACAACAAAAATATAAGATGACATATATAACAAGAAAATGTTAGAGATTTATCCAATAGATTTGGATTCTTATTTATCTATTTGTATTGCCTCTTTTATTTTTGTTATATATACACGTGGAATATACTTTCAGCCGATATATATTCTATACAAGTTTCTTCCATGTAGACATAGGAGTTGATTGTTTAGAACTGTAAATACTTTAGCTGTGAAGACTTTAAAATAAAAAATTGTTGTGAAGACTTTTGCTTTAAAATAAAAGGTTGTGACTTTTAAAATTAATAAAGCCACATTTTATTGGCTTTAGAAAAAATCAACGTAAGAAGAAGAAAAATTAAAAAATATGCTGTGAGAAATTTAAGGAAACTTTTACGGCTTTTAAAATTTTAAATTGTGATTGGAAAAATTTATGCTTTAAAGACTTTAAAAAAAATAAGTCTCTACAGCAAAACACCAATCATCCTCATAGACGGTAACAACATGTTGTAAAAGCTGCCACATAACCGATTTTAATGTCTATATATCGAATATCTTCCAACAATTTAACACAGAAATTGGCATAATGTGCTGTTGAATACAATTTGATTAAAATATTAATTGATTCCTTTTTATATTGCTGCTAAAAACATTTTTGAAAATAACTAGGTATTGTACATAACTATTATAAAAACTATAACAAACTACATTACTTAAAATATTTTTAAAAAATTATCGATATATATATATATCGATAATTACTTAAAATATTTTAAAAAAGTCACAATGGTAAATTTTGGTTATAAATTTTAAACTCACGAAAAATACATACTATGATATAATATAGGTACTTATATAAGCTATATAATATCGGAAATAGCTTATATAAGTACCTATATTATATCACAATACGTATTTTTGGTGAGTTTAAATTTTATAACCAAAATTTACCATCATGACTTTTGAAAATAAAGCTACAAAATGGAAACACAATTCTAATGGAAAACAAAACTATAATGAAATGACTGATAATTTTCAGTTTTTGGTAAATAATTAAGTTTCAAATAGTGACCAAAAGTATATCGGAATAACGTTGAGATTTTTATCGGTCTTATAAAATTACACTATTTATAAAAATAATTTTTTCTGTCCATTCTTCTTTTCGTTTTTTTCTTACTTATAGAAATAAAAGAATAGAATTGTTTCTCACTCTTACAATTTTATTTATTGTGCAAATGGTGATTAATGAGTGTAAAAAATAAAATGAGAGGAATAAAAATTAACGGAATAAAAATAGAAGGAATAATAAAAGTTACCCCAACTTTTTTCCTCTCCTATTTTGTAGAGTGCAAAATTTTAGAGAAATTGATGATTTTTCCATATAAAATATGGGTTACATTTTTTCAGCCATATACTTAAAAATTATCAAATGGTGTCATTTTAGAGAAATGAGGCATAATAAAGAATTACTCTACAATTTTTTCTTCTAACATATCTTTCATTTATTCGTTTTTTTTCTATTCATTTATAATAGTTACCAATTAAACCGTTAGTGGACAAAAAAAAAAAAAGTTATGCGACATATATAAGAATCACGAAAGTGGAAAGCAACCGAAAGGCCGTGTCTTGTTGTGTGCATGTTGGGTCCTTTTGTCTCTCTCGCGAAGAAGATGCCAATATACGTAGCGTCGTTCACTAGAATAAAATACAATTAAATGTAATTTTACAATAAAGGTCTCGACGTTGATCCCTTTCTGAGTATTTATAATGTTAATTGTTAACAAAAAAAGTAACCGTAGAATTTAATAGTGAATATTATTTATAAAGTTGCATGCATGATCAAGAGAGAGATTTTAGGACGTAGAGAGAGATAGAGAGCGCGTTGCCGCAGATAAAGCTAGACATGGATGCGTTTTGTCTCTACCTGTACACCAAAGCAAACATCTCTCAGTCTCGTTCTGCAAAAGAATTTTTTTGCAATTATATTTTTAGTATACCAAAACTGCAAATCAACTCACTAAATTGGGTTTAATCCACAATATAACTCTCTTATACTTTATTTCAGCGACTAATAATATTAGTATCAAAATTAAGAAACAATCAAACTCAATTTCAAATAGAAATTTTGAATCTACTCGACAATTACAAAAATGTTTAAGAAATTTTATAACGAAACAGAGGATTATACCGTAAATTAAATTCCACTTGGTGGGTCGATTTGCAATTTTGACATATAGAGGATAAAATTGCAAAAAGAAAAAGTTTTTTTCATAAAACCCTAAAAAATCACTATATATCAAAAACCAAAAAATAAATCCTAAAGTTTTGATATTTCCATTAAAATATATATACACACATGCAAGCATGTGTTTGATAAAAATAATTATTAAGAAATTTTATACTTTTGGAAAGTGTTTGTATTCAAAGTAGGCTTTCTTCACTAGAGATATATCTTAACCGAAAATTCTAAACCTAATTCTAAAGACGGATCTATGGTCCATTTTTTTCGTTTAATTTGTTTTTTAAAGGTGCATTTGCATCCACCTTACCCCCCTAGCTACATTATATACATTACCTTCGTGAGGACGACGTATATGAACACTGAACATTTACAAAATTTAATATAACAAAATTTAATTAAGCGGTCGATGAGAAAATGGGAATGACGCATATATAGGCACACTTTGTCTCGTGTTGCATGGCGCCTGAATATATTAGCTTTTTCAAAAATAGGAGTTTTAACCAAAAATGAATCAATTATAAAATATTTTAAAACCGTTCACTAATTTATACATTGTTTCTGTACTAATATATAATGCGATTTACCTGTGTTCCAACAATATTGATCGATTCCTATAGTCTATAGCTATAGTTGACTCTAGTTTAGGATATTAAAAATAGAAATCATTTTAGGAATTGTAAAAATTATCTTCTACATTAACAACTCATCAGCTAATGATGATACATTAATTTATGAATTCTCTTTTTTTTTTATTCTGGTCAAAAGTTTTCTTGAAAACATTTATTTACTTGGGATTCCTTTCCAATATAATTATATAAAGTTCAATTAATAGATATACACCGTTAAATATTTATGGGCAATAAAATAGAGGAAAGACTATTTGAGAATTGCATAAAAACACCAGAAATCATACTAAAATCCAAAGAAAAATGTGGTTAAATAATTAAAACCAAAAAAAAATTTTATGGGCAAGTTCAAAACCAAATGGTTGAATTGAAACTTATAGTAATAATGAGGAGGAAGTTTGAAATGAATTCTAAAACCAAGTTTATCATCTTGTTTAGAGTTAGTGATAAATTTTTGTTTCCGAAGAAATTTATGTTTTCTGTCGATTTTATGTAATCTATGTTATAATTTTAATGAAATTTTAAGACAAAAAATTAGGTAGTGAAAAAATTATTTTTTAATTTGGTTTTGTGGACGTTCCTAAAAGTATAAACTAAAAAGGATGTTAGAACCTAATTAGGATAAAATTCCAGAACAAGTGGAGGCCAATGAAACGTGAAGTTTCAACTTTCTTTTTTAATTTAAAAATGATTTTTAAAGAGTGGAATATGTAACACCTTTAATATTCTGATAGCCCTCCGCGGCTATTATATTAAACTATAAAATTAAATATTCAATGATTATAAAACGTACATCCAATATTCATATAAATATCTAATAAAATAATATTTATATATATAGTGGATCCTTTAAAAATTTAAAGATACTGTGATTCTTTACTACATGCACACCGTTCATAATTTTTAATTTGAGCACTAGGTAGCTTCTCTTTTATTTTCTTGAAATACATAGCATTAATATATATCGGTTGAAATATATCAATTAAATACAATAGTTTACACTAACAGTTGGATCCGATTAGTAATTTCATCTTAACATATTATAAAAAAAATTGAATGAAAGGGCGATTCGTGAAGTATAATAAAATCCGATTTGTGATCAAAAAAGAATTTGAATGAAAGTTATTAAACAAAAGAATGAAGAAAGGGAGAGAGGATGATCGAATGTTTGATGTAATTTCTATAAATAATCGAAGAAGCTATGAATCATCTCAACTAATTTGAAGTATATATTGATCATAATTGTAAATTTAATTTATAAAATTTGTGTAACATCATTATATTAGATAAGAAATTCTAACCGGGGGATCTTATTTCATACTATATAATAAGTGGAGTGGATGCCACATCCCGTGGAAGAGAACCAAAGAGAAAGAACAAAATTTATAATTTAAAATACAATTTTTCCATTTGTATAAAATACAAAGGTAGAAATTTCAAAAGCAAAGAAGATTAGAGAGAATTTTTCTTCTTTTGGATGGAGTTTTTCCATTTTGTGTTGTCCATTTCAACGAAGCAAACTTGACAAATCAGAGGATGTCATGTGTGGCAAATGAAATGACCAAACGCGTCTAGGTTAATGTAAAGATACAAAAAGAGATGATTAAATAATTTAATTTTGAAAATATTATAATTTGTAAACTTATAGAAAAACAAACTTATATATAATGCATTATACATAGACTTTTCTTTTTGTCAAAAATGTGAATTTTCATTTAAAAAATGAGAGGGTTTAATTGTACAAAATTATACAAAAAGTTTTTTTTTTTATTGTGATTGGATTTCCACACCTAAAAAAAATAATGTAATATCCAATGCTGAGGTCCATAGTTTTGCCATGGGTTACTCATGAGTAAGCCAAAATTGCATAAGATTCCTACGATTCTTCCTTTTCGATGTGGCCAGAATAGAGTCCATTCGATCCATGAAATTGATTGTGATTGTTGTGTGGTTGCTATCTTGAGTGTGGAGTCTCGCGTTCCGTTCTAGCCATAATTCGTAGATAATCATCTAAGTTACATAAACTTCCAACTCAAAATCAATTGACAGTGAGTGAATTTGTCAATATCACTTATATACTACTTAAGATCTCTTCAAACTAGCGATATGTGATATTTATTCTTAATATCTCCTCTCGAAATGATGACATTATTGGCCATAGATTTCGGTATTTTTAGATAGAAATAAATGGACCAACTTTGGATCGAATTGATATGATCAGGTGAGACGGTGTGGATCGGATTTTGATATTATGTTAAGTTACATGAGTTTCTAACTCAAAACCAATCGACAATAACTAAAGAGACTCATATATCTTATATTTTGCTAAGAGTATTTCAATTTCGGATGAGATAATAATTATCTCCAATACATTATGGGTAGAAAAAAAATGTCTTTAGTTATTTGCCTGACGTCAATGCATAATGTTAAAAAGTTATATATGTGTCACGGATAAGCCTTAAATGAACCATGTGGTCTGAGTCTACCGAGCCACACCGTTACATTGGCGGTGAGATTTGACGGCTCATACTGATTTTGATTAATCAAAAGAATCGTTGGAAGTGAAGTGAAAGGACCAAACGCAAACGTACGTAGCTAGCCACAACAAAGATATCGAATTTTAATCTTTTTCACAATATTCTTTGTTTTTTTTGGGTGTAAAACACAATATTCTTTGTTATCTCCTCGAGAGAAAAAAATTAAAATTAAAAGAAATGATATTATCATTTCTCTCCCGACCATCCAATGAAAACAAGGATATGATCCCATGCAGATTCGTACGGTAACATTGATGATAAAAAATTCTCGTCGTCATTTGCCATATTTGTATGTCAAGTGTTATGGATTTAATTTTGCAGATTACTTGTTGAGAATTTATATATCAACTTTACTATCTTACAAGGATGTAGACCGAGCTTCTCATCTTTTCATGCCGAATTTGACGGTCTTTTTTAGATTATGACATGTTTCCTGGATAGACACTACTCTTCAATAAAGAGAGAATCTCTTGGATTGACCGGTCTTTAGTTTAGATTTCGATTACTTCTTCTCCCTTCATGTTAGATTCTCAGAATTTAGTTTGATTCTCATTCTTAGATTATCTAATGTTCGTATTGATGCCTTTGCAAAAAGGGCACGAACACGAGGTTCTTTTTTTTTTTTTCCATGTTAGCTATGTAGGATCGGTATGGTTTAACTCCGGTGTTAACTTCTTTCCGCCGATTTAACTAATGTTTGGTGTTTTCGAGAAAAAAAAACTTTGCTATGTTGCATTCGTATAGAGATACTAATTGGTCATTAGGTTTCAAGTTGAATGTTTTATATTATGGTGCAATTTTTTGTGTGTCACCAATCTATTCACCAAAATTACTAGAACGATGGAATGAAATATGATTATATGAATATCAGATGCTAAACCTAAAAATAACTTAACATTTCACATTGAAAATACCAGGGCACCTTACTATATAGATATATAATATACGAATATTGATTTTTTTTGATAAGTTATTAGAACATTGATTAGCTTAAAAGTCAAGCTTGCAACTAAAAAGTAAATCAAATTAGGGTAAATAGTCAAGATGTTGCATAGTGAAACCAATAGAATATTCTGTATATAGGTGGCCGACAACAAATAAGGATTCATAAGGCACCGATTCATGATACTAGGCATACAACAAAAGATGAAAAGAGCACCTTTCATTGCTTTTAAATATATTTTGCATGTGGTTACAACTTATTTCTAATTCAAATTTTTAAAAATTTTGAGATAACGAAATGATCAAATACGCGCAAGGCAAGTACGTAGCAACAAGCAAGTATAATAAATTATGTGACATTTTTCAATACCGGTTTTTAGTATGTTTTTTCAACAATTAATAAACTTTATAATTAGTATTCAACGTCCTTTCAGTGGTAGAAAAGATATGTGAATGTGTGAACAATACTTTCTCCATGGTTTGATTTTCCCTGAAAACAAAGTTACGATCATGTGAGAAGTTTAGGTTTGAGCTTCGGTCCAGACAGTTTATCTGGTAGTCCGGTAACAGGCGATCCGATTACCCCAACACCAGTCAGTTGGACATCCCAAACTCGGGTCAGACAATGTGGTATCCAATCCACTCTATAACACAACTGATGGGTTATATAAAAAACATTAGTATTCAGTTTACTGTTTATAATATAATAAAAGTTAATAAATGAAAGACCAAATTTGAAAACTAAAAGTGGGAAGCAATACTGAATAGAGAGTAATGACGCATATTAAAAGCGTATGGATAACCAACGAAGCGTTGATCCAGTGGTGAAAACTTCTCTAATGGATAACTAACGAAGGGTTAACCCAGTGGTAAAAGTCTCTCTATTAAAAGAGGAGGTCACGAGTTCGAGTTACGTTGGGAGGAGTTGGCTCGTCAAAGACGAATATCTTACTTGGTCTGACTAATCTTAAGGATTAGAGATCTACGGATCCTGAACCTCTTGATTATCAAAAAAAAAAAGTCCGTACACCTGATTCAAAGGGTTAAATTGCAAATTTTAGGAGGTTGTTAATTAAGTTGTAATGTAGTATGTCTTTTGCTCTTTTGTTGACCAGACATTGCTTCACCTTTACTTTTTAATTATTTTGTTCTTTGTTAAAAACTTTTTAAAAAAGTTTGTTGTGTTGGTGATCAATCACACCGATGTTTTCTTGTTTTTTTAATGCCAAATTCTCAATAATTCAAAAATTGTTGTTATATTGATAAGATGTAAATTTAGAAATTTAAATAGTTACATGAATACTGAATTAATAGCTAGCTAAAGAAATTTGAAACATATGTAAGAAAATAAAATAAAAATAGCAATTATTCAGTGTGAATAGTGTTAACAAATAAAATTAAAAAATAGATCAATAGATTTTACTTTCAGAGTGAACTGTTAACTAACAACAATTTTCTATCAATCAATGTGGGAAAAAAGTACTGATCACCTAATTTTAAAAAGTAAAAGGTTAAGTTGATATCTAGCTTTTTTTTTTAATTTTTCCACATATTTAATTTTATTGAATATACCATCCGAATAGTTTCAATTTTTGTTGTCAAATAAAAGAGGAGAATACATATGTGTAGTTTCTTTTAGATTACACTAACTAAAGTGTTATTCTAAATGTCGTTAATTTATTGGCGATTACGTTTTGGAGCTAGCATAAAATCTACAGAAAATTTTTGGGTAATCAGTGTCACTGCATACCTTTTTTTTTTAATATTTATTTTTTTTTATTATCAAATGTACAATATTTTCAAAAAAAACAAAACGCGTGAATCTCAAAAAGATTATTTCCGTAAAAATATATACTTCTATTCTTTCTTGAAAAGAAACATTATTTCCGTAAAAATATATACTTCTATTCTTTTATAGAGTGCTTAAGCTAATGACCTTTGGGTGTTGTTTCGAGTTCGGATCCCAAACTCAAGTCCTTTAGGATTCATTCGAATTTTTTGAAAGTTCGGTTCGAGTTTAGTAAACTTGTTGAAACCCGAATATACCTCATACCTTTTTAGGCTCATTTATTTTCGGGTTTTTATTGTCAGGTTTTTCGGATTTTTTGCTCAGATTCGGTTTGAGTTTTTCGGGTATTTCGCTTTTGGATTCCGATTTAGGTTCGGTTCGGGTGTCTCGTCGACCTCAACTTCCCGTTTTCGGGTCTCTTCCTTCACCGGCTCTTACCAACCTAGCTCACCACTAGGGGAATCTCGATCTTCTTGTTGCTCATATCTCCGATTGAGTTTTTTCATCTTTGGCTTTTTAGCGCGAAGTAACCAAATTTCTGTAGCCATTTTCTCGGATCCATTGACGATCCTATCTCCACAGGTGGGGATAACAACCGTGGATGTTGTTCTGATACAAAGCATAGCCATATCAGGCTCGTTTTCTACTCTCCCTTTTGGGAAAACTTTTCTCCAAAGCAACTCTCGACTTGGAGATTTCTGGCATTTATGTTTGAGGTCACGGCCTACCACCACCGCTCGCCTCTGCAGATTCTCCTTGGATGGGACCAATAATCCCTCCCTTTGTTTCGTCACGTTAGCCCAAAGCCTTCCTTCGGTGGTTACACAGGTTCGAAGTTGTCGTCTGTGGCAAACCAGCCCAAAGCTCGACGAAGCTTTCCCTCAACCGAGGTTTCAACGGCGGCGTCTCGCCCTTGGACCATCCAGAAAGCTGCCACTCCTCTTCGGCATCAGATCTAGGTGCCAGACACCGTCGCAAGCCTCACCAGCAACATCACTTCTACTTTGGGGATTATAAGCTCTAAATAGCTTAGATCTAGCTCTTACTTACTTAGATCCAATCCTCTGCGCCGATAATCTTCCACGGCTGAGATTGCCTGAGGCTCGCCTCCACCGCCTTCCACCATCGGAATCGGAGAGCGTTGGTCGATGCATTTCGTTATTAAACATTAAAACAGGCCCAAATTTGGAGAAACTGATATTTGGGCCTGATAATAGAGACTTGTTTTCCTCCAACATGGAGAGGCCCTATCTTGATTTGGAATTTCATCTAGCATATCTAATAAATGGAAATTTTATTGGTGGTTTGTACCCATTTAAATCTCTAGCATATGTGGATTTATTAATTCTCGCAATTATGATCTATGCAAGAGTAATTATCAAATGTCTTAAAGGCCATAATCACCACATTCTCCCTTTCCATAGATGCCTTTCTCTTGGCGATATCTTTTACGCTGGATTTATACTCCGAAGCGACAATTGTTTCGTCAAAGGCCATAGATGCCACTTTTTAAACGCGAAGGTTAATGGGATATTAAAACTCATATTGGAGAGAACTTCTACTAGAGATGTAGAGTTTATTTCTCTCAATTGTGAGATTGTTTCTATATCCTCCATGATGGAGTGTACTTTCACGACAAAACTGTCAAAATTTACGACAACTATTTTTTTGGCCAATTACTTTGTCAAGAAAAATGTCGCGTGATTCATTCGGTTAATTGTTCAAACCTCTGGAGCTATCAATATAAAGAATAAAATGATGTTTCCTGCCCAACCCACTCGTCTTTCGGAGACTTTTTCCCTTACCTTTGATATCGGCTCATACTGGACTTTGTTTGGCACAAAATATGTTAATCATGAGTCAAGGGCCGCGAGAGTTCTCTCTCGTCCTGTTCGTGACCACCCTTTTTAGGGACTATCGGCGCAAGCATGGAATTTAAAAACCACGGAGATCTTTGTATCTCAACAGTGGCAATGATGTGTTTATCGGCTGGAATGGAGCTTTCGACTATTCTCTTGCAGTTCTATTGGAGTTTTTAACTTTATAACCTTATCCTTCTTGTCGGATGTATTGTTTTTTTTTGTCAACCACACATTAATAATCATCGGACTCCCGAAGAGGGGAGCCAAAGCGGAGGAGATGTGTCTACAAAAATAAAATCAGCTAAAAATGAGCGGGAACGTCGCGCCAGATCATCGGCTTGCGTGTCAGATGTATTGTTTAGTTCCCGTGTTTTTCGATTTATCCGTAATTCGATAACACATTTCGTTTCTTTTACCCTTGTAAGACCAGCGGATCTTTTTGGGTTCTCCCTAGCGGAAAATCTTGTAACGCTTACTTAATGAAGAAGGGTTCCATGGAAAAGAAAGAACATAATCATAGGCATGAGAATTTCGTAACTAACTATAACTTTTTGTGAAGCTGGAAGACAAGTCGTTTAGGAACCTGACCTTTGGTAACTTTTTTTTTCCCTAAAAAGATTTGAAATAACCTTTTTTGGATAAAATGTAAATATTCATTAGAAATGAAAGTTTGATTACAAATGATTCTAAAGATCCAAAAAAAGAATAAAAAGTCTTTTAGAAACAGAGTTTAATATTGAAGCTCAAGACAAAGTCAACACTAAAAAGATTTCGATGACAATCGAAGAAGTAGATATCCGACTACGTCTTAGAACACGAACCCTGGTCTCCCGACGACGATTCCAAGCACGAACCTTAGTCCCCCGGCGACGCTTCAGTCTCCCGACGACGCCAAAGGCACGAACCCAGACGAAGACCGACGACGCTT
>OVAN01013649.1:0-12674 GCA_900406275.1 Anastatica hierochuntica
ACTAGAACACGAGTTTAAGGTTAGATCTCTCGGGTATTAGCTGTAATTATCAATCATGAGCTAGAAAACACGATCAGAATGCTGGATCTCTCGGGAAAACGCGATCGGAAGGCTGGAACACGATCTGAACACCGATCCGAACACGAACATAAGACCCGAGCAGCATATCCGAACAGCAACGAGCAGCAGATCCGAACAGCAACGAGCAACAGATCCGAACAGCAACGAGCAACAGATCCGAACAGCAACGAGCAGCAGATCCGAGCAGCAACGAAACAGGATCCGAACAGGCAACGAGCAGTAGATCCGAACACATCCGAACAGCAACGAGCAACAGATCCGAACAGCAACGAGCAGCAACGAAACAGGATCCGAACAGGCAACGAGCTGCAGATCCGAACAGATCCGAACAGGGGCTGTGTTTTTGTGATTGTTTTCGTTTTTAGGATTTTAGGATTTTGGCTCAGGGTTTCTTAGAGTTATCGTGCTGATAACGTGTTGTGAAACTAATGGGAAACATCTATCTCTTTATTAATGAATAAGGATCCCTTATATAGGGAATTACAAAGTACAAAACCCTAAGGAAATACATAACATAATGGGCCTTATACAAGTGGGCCTAAGTACAAACTAATGGGCCTATTACATATACATATGGACTGAACCTCAAAGCTAAATGGACCTTCGGTTATGGCAGCCACTAAATGGTTCGGTTCATAACAACTCCTAAGTTTTTTAAATTATTCACAACTTTAATCTTTTTTTATTCATATTACATGAATTTTACCAAAAGTCTAAACAATATGACTTTTATTATTTTTGAAGTTCTATCTTTCCCTCTCACTTCTCTTTTTCCTGTCGATGACAAACATGATGGTGGTGGTACGACAAACCTCTCGGCGAAATTTCATGTTCGATTTGATTGCACCTTCTTCTTCTTCTCATTCGCTGGAGATGGCTTTGATTTCTTTGATTTCTTTGTCGGCTGTTCTTGTACGGCCCCTTCCGTCGATTCCCTCTGCAATGGGTTTTGTGACTTGTATTTGTATTAGAGATATTGTTACATTTACATGTATATAAACCATAATTTCATTAGCATAGATTTATATTATTGATGTACAGTATATAAACTAAAGCTACAATAATGAGAAGAATAAGAAAATCATTTCATAACTTTCTCTTGAGTTAATATGGTATCAGAGCTAAAAAGGGAAAGTTAGTTACAACATCCAATTTCTTCATCTTCTTCATCGTTTTTTTGAAATCTCTTCTTCTTTGAGCTAAATCTGGAGAAATCGTTCATTGATTCTTCACTAAATACTTGTGAAATCGATGAGTTTATCGATTTGGGAACTGATTTCAGAAGTGACGATTATCTTGTTCTTCGTCTTCCCCGCAGTTTATCAAATTGCTTCTTCGATCTTCTGCTTTCTGAGTTTTTCTTTTCTTTGACCTTTGATTGTTGCTGGTCCTCTTTTTCGCATACTTTCGCACAATCTTCTTGACGATTTCTCGATTTTTCTCTTGAATCATGGGATCGAATGCTCAAAATCGACCTCCAATGGCGAATCCATCTTCATCGATGGACATAGTTCCGGTGAATGTTCCTTCGGCGACGAATCCATTAATTGATCAATATGAGAATCCTTATTTTCTTCATAATGCAGATCACGCAGGACTCATATTTGTTTCAGATCGATTAGCCTCTGGTGCTGATTTTCATTCATGGCGAAGATCAATTCGAATGGCTCTTAATGTTCGCAACAAACTTGGATTCATCGACGGTACAATTTCTAAACCTCCGATAGGACATAGAGAATATGGTGCGAAAGATTGAATTTTGCTTAGCGTTTTATCTCAATCCCTTCTTCTTCCTTCCCATGAATCTAGTAGGATTCCGGGTCGATCTTACAATGTTGAATCAATCTTTCGAAATTTTTTTTACTGAGTTGTATAAACCCTAATTTTCGTTCGATCAATTTGATATTTGTTGAGAGGAGAGATTTCATTATCGGATAACAATGTTGAATCGACTATTTGAGATACCAAACAGGAAACAAATACTCTTCAAACATTAAACAAGCTTAATGAGGTATTTGATCTCTCTCTCTGTACGATTTGATCTTCACTATGTCAAAATTAGATTTTGAAAGAAGATTTGAGATTCACATATCAAAATTCTTTAATGGGTTAATTACTATTTGCTTTGTGGCTGTTTACATTTTTTGTTGTGAATTTAAACTTTCTCGTACTCGATAAAAACTCTTGAGATGCTAGAGAAGAAGGAAAGTGTTCTTTTTAAGCTTAAGTTGCAGGCGAAGTTGAGAAAGGAAAGGAATTCTCTAGGGTAAAGAACAAGTGTGGTGCGGACCAAATCTCGTTTTTGGATTATTATTTGAATCCAAATTTGGTTTAGACATGTGAGATTATGTTCATGTAATCCTCTCATATGTAGAAATCCATGAATGTGTTTGCATTTTCGCTAGATCGGATTGTTTATGCTTGATTTTTGTTATCGTTTAGCGGCTATACAATGACTGAAAGGGAAGAGGTTGTATGAGCAACAAGTTGAACAACTCAGAAATTTCCAGCTCCGTATTTATGATAAAGTGAGATATTCTTTTTTTTGTTTTTATTATTTGAGGCTTTCGAGTATTGAAAATTTATCATTGTTGTGTAAACAGATGATTATGTTAGAAGGTGCGAAAGCAACAACAAAGACAATAGATGCTTTTAGGGACTGGTGCTTTTGCAATAAAGCTATGCATAATGTAACATATGTGTTTACCAGCCTAACTTTTTTTACTAGATAATGTATGATTTGAGTAGCGACTAAAATTTTGTTTAAACACAAGTTTGTTTTGCAGAAATATAAACGATATTGACAAGACAGTGGATGAGATCAACGAGCAAACTGAGAACATGAAACAAATCCAAGAAGCATTGTCGGCTCCAATAGGTTCTGCAAATGATTTCGACGAGGAAACTTTCCTTGAGACTCTCTTTTGATGATCACACTCTTTTAAAAGACACATCTTCTTCAGCTTTCCCTCAACATTTTGTTAAATTGGGTGTTACAAAATGAATTGGAAGCAACAATAGAAGAACTAGAAGGGGCGGAGCTAGAAGAGTAACTTCTTCGGCCAAGAACAATGCTCCAAACGCTCCAATCCATACCCAACTCATTCGTCCTAAGCCACTGATCACGGAAGAAACTCAACCCGCGTATTATGACTGGGTTTTTATCGCTTGTCAACGTGTGCTCTTCTCTTCTCTTAATTGCTCTTAGAGTTTTCGATCAATTTTTAGTGTTTAAAGAAAAGAGTTTCGTAATGTAAGAGCATGATGGTGATGAAAAACTAAATTTGAATGCAAATTTGTTTTATTGTTTGTTTGGTCGATGGTTTATAATTAAAGGTTTAGGTTTTATGGTTTGGGATTAGGTTTAGGGTTTAGGGTTTATTTTCAGTATTTTAGAGTTTAGGGCAAGTTTAGTTTTGTGAAGGATTGTTAATGTTTAGTGTTTAGTACTTTTTGTACAAGAACAAAATATATATTCACAACAAACAAAAGATGTACACAAGAAACACCCGACAGAAAAAATCTTTGACAAAAAATTCAAAGACAAAATAATGGAAGGGCAGAATCGTAACTCTCCATTTTCTTTTCTTGGCATATTGCGACATCTGTAAATCTCTATATTATTATTTGGGAAGTACATTTAGATAAATAACTTTTAGTTTGTAAGAATTTACATCAAATGTCATTTGAAACATTATATAATACAAAAACAAATTAAAATCATGTTTGTTAAATGGATAAATCTTATTTTAGATTCTCATGATATATATATATATATATATATATTTATATATTTAAAATCACCAATACAATTATATAAAAAATTTATTTTTTACAATGATTATTTTTAAAAAAATCTAAAAAAAATATGTTTCGAAATAAATAATATACTTTGAATATAATATTAGTGTATGATTAATTAGTTATATAATAAAGAAACTCTTGATTTTTCGAAAAAATAAAAGTATAAATACTAAAAAGCTAAGAAAACTATTTTAATTATAATATATAAATAACTAATAGTTTATCATAAACAATTTTAGTTGAAATTTATTCTAAAAGGAAAAATATGATACTACTGCAGGTTAATGAAGACGGATACTACTATAAAAATGTATGATTTAATTCACCTCAGATTTAAACTTAACAAATACCAAAAATGTTTAGTTTTAACTATAAATTTACAACTTTAAGCTATGTAATAATTTTATATTAATAAAATATGATCCCGTGCATTCGTGCGGATTAAATCCTAGTTATGTCATATTTGTAAAGTTCCTCATGCATTTGTGTAATTAACCCTTGTTTTATATCTCATGTTTGTATAAGCATTATCATCACATTATATTTTGGGATGTGAGAACTACACATTATTTGTTTGTTTTTATTTGGGTTTATCATTTACTTTTTTCCAAGTTCTCTGATAAAAAGCATGTAGAAATATAGTATTGGTATTGTTAAACGCGTTTGGTTGCATGTGTGGGGTGTAAAACTTTTTTCCGTGAGTCTAGGTTATAAATATTTGGAAAGGTTATAAATATTCGGAAGTTGTTTTTGTCAGCTAGTTAGTTATATTTATTTATGTTTATGCAACGTTACACATAAACATACAGCAAAAGATTTGAATAAATTTGTGAAATTAATACTGGAGGTTATGTTAGACTCCAATTTATAGAATCATAATAGCACGTGAGGAGAGATTATAAAGATTGATTTGTCACCAAAGTGCGCTTAATTTTTAGGTCACACATCTTGAGAGAATTTCACAGTTAAACGTGTTTATGCTGGAGTAGCACTAGGATGCATGACTTTCCGGAAAGTGAGTTTTCAAAATCATGCGAGTGGGGACAAAACATGAGAAAGATCACGTGGTGTTTGCATGGACAGTAAATAATGACTTTAAAGTATCTTCGAGGTAGCGCTCCCGTCCGTCGGACAGGATGAGCCCACAAGTCCGAGAGGGGACGCCGGGACACACGGGAGGGGCGGTCGGAGGCGTTACAATTTGGTATCTGAACCGAATCCAAATGAATGTGGAGTCAGAGATTCAAACCATCGGGGGTGACGATCTTGGTGTGCAACGAAGCGTTGTGCTCTGTAAGTGGGGGTGATTGTGAGACCATGATTTATAGAATCATAATATTGTGTGAGAAAAATTTATAAAAATTGATTTGGCTATCTATGTTACGTAAGTGTATTTATCTTTTAGATCACACATCCCGAGAGAACTCCACAGTTAAACGTGCTTATTGTTTGTCATTTGTTCGTCCTAGAGAGATTAGAAGTCCACGGACTCCGAACCTTCTGAGTCCAAATTTTGCCGCCACTAAGTCTTTTTACTAGATTCGTCACTGGTTGAAAGCGTGTGTTTGTTTATGACAAGCATGAAATATTATCTTAAAAACTCCAATTAGATTTTGTGATTTTTTTTACTTACTATCGATGCTTTAGTGAGAATTATTCTCAGTAATGTGAACGCTAATATGATATATCATGTAAAGTGTAACCTTCTACCGATATATGCAGTGCAATGGCCACAAAAGCACAAACACACGCTTGTACAATAAAACTCGTATATGTAACTTACGTTATCACTTGATTGTGTATGATTTTTGTGTCGAGTAACAGACATATGCCTGTGCAATGTTTTAAACAAAAAACATAAAACACTAAATTTTCTTAACTTTTCAACTAAACTACAAATAGTAAAACAGTGAACCACAAACATGAAACTTGTAAAATCAAAGGTAGAAATGAAGTCAATCTACTACCAAAACGAAAGTAGAAATGAAGTTCATTCACTACAAAAAAAACAAAGCAAATTTCAACAAACTTTCTAACGCATACTTTTTCGTCGAAAATTTTAATAAAAATCCGACAACATTCTGACAAAAAATGAAATTTGATTATCAGATTTTCATTAAAAGCTTTTGACAGAACTGTTGTTGTTGGAAATTCGTCAGAAACTTTTGATGGATTTCACACAAATAAAATAAATAAAAATGAAAAGTCCAATGGATTTTTTTTGGAATAAATAAATATATAAATAATCAATCGTAAATTCCGTACGTCTCTAACGCTTTGAAAACTTTAAAGCTCACCATATACGCATATTTAGCATTTTTGAACCAAAATATTAGTGATAATGCATAGATTGAAATATGTTGTTGATAATTTATATCATTAACATGTTAATCTCAACACGATTATCGATTCTCTTTAAAGTGTACCTTAATGTAGACATGTGTACACCTTAAAATTCTTAAAATAATTTGTCAAGTCCCTAATTATGCACCCAAGTCCACTACAACAAAGGTGCGGAAAACATATTGTACAAATAAGCGAGTTCTCGAAAGTCAAAATTAAGCATCAAATCAAGAAGAAAAGTAAATTATCATTTACTATGTTATTTTTTATACCTTTTGAGAACCAGTTTGCACATGAGCGCTCAATTTTATTATGTGCCATTGAACTCCACAGAATCCAACGTTGGTTCTCTTAGGCTCTATGTTTCTTCCGAATCTTCACGGGTTAAACCGATTATTGTATTCTTTGTTATGGTTATCACCTCTTCTTCTTGCATTTTCTTTAGACTCATACTTTTATTATATACCTATTTGTCGACGAGGAGTAGCTCCAAGCCCATAAGTAATTATGGGGCTTCCGAAAAGGGGATCAACATAGACAAGTTCTCGTGTTTGATTATCTCGCTCTAAAACTTGTTGAAGGTGAGAGAGCAGAGATAGATGTAAGCTATGTTTAGAATAGTGCTTGCAAGTGCAATGTTGTGGATGGATTTCTGATGGGTTAGGCTTTATAAGAGGTAAAAAAATTAAGTCGATGAAAAAGTGGATCTTCTTCCCCCCGACCTTTGGTGATTATCTTATGTAGCTGCAGGGCTCTTCCGCAAGAGGAGCTAGTTGTGGACCTTATGGATCTTACAAATAACCATAGCTCTCTTTTGTGTTTGGCTTGGTCGTGCTAGCTTACTCCATGTAGCTATCTTAGCCATGATACTCTTTTCCATCAGCAAACAAGGCGCTTGCAGAGCTCTTTTCGATTTAGCCCCTTTTGTTTCTAGACATTCTCTTGGACTTATCTCAGACCGTGATTACTCAACTTATTTTCTTCTTCGTATGGAGGTTTAGTAAAACTGAATGACTATCTTTTATAAGCATTATGGCAGATTTGCGTACCCGTCCAGTTGCATTTATATCGCAATTGGGAAGCATTTTTTTTGAGGCCATCACAATACGAAGAGAGATACAAAAAGGAGAATATTATAAAGTGGAATAGACATAGAAGAGAAGACCTTAAAGCTACAGGAGGGAAGCATTAAATTTGTAGAAAACAGCCGGTCAGAGAGAGGCCGAAAGGTAATGCTGGTTGATATTCCTAAACCAGAAATCAGAACTCCGACTCATGTCTAGTAAAGGATAATTACAATATATTGAAGACACAAGTAGAAGCTTGTAGATGTCAAGTCTTCAGCCTAAGGTACTGCAGGGAGTGCAATTGATGCAGAAGTCACATATGCAGTCTCTGTAGTGGTCGCAAATGCATTGGGTGATGTTCTAGGAAGCATACAACATGGAGGAGCCACGTGGACAATATGACTGAGCTGGACGAGGTGTGTCTAGGTGTATCTTTACGCCTAACAAGAAAATGACTAAACTTGGGGATAAAGTTTATTCTTTGGAGAAAAGGAAAAAGATAATCACAATAAGGAAGTTGTCCTTATCCGAAGATTTGCTAAGATCCTATGGGCTAGGGTTTTGGAGAAAACGTGGAGAAACCTATAAAATAGTCTAATGGTCGATGGGGATCGAGTAACACTTAGAGCTGATTTTATAGAAGAAAGATATCAAAGGGTGAGTGTTCTTGGGTCGTTCAGCAGCAGTTGCTGAGTACGACAAAGAGACGTAAGCTTGGGTAGATTAGGAATTGTTCAGCAGCGATTGCTAGGGTGTTAGCAAGTTGTGTAAAAATGATGAAACATGTCTTTTAATATATTGTTTAAGAGATTTCTAATAAAGAAAAGTGTTTGTTGAATCGCTTGTTGCTCTGTATTATTGTCGCGTCTTGTATTACTTTCTGTACCAGCAGCTTGTGTGTCATCTTGCACTTTCAATAAGTATCAGAGCGGGTGACCTAAGTTATTGGCTGAGATCGAGAGGAAGAGATGGAAACAATTGTTGTTGTGCAGAAGCTAATCATGCCGAACGAAGATCACTACAGACATTCGAAAGCTTGCATGAAACAAGTGATTCGAGGAATCAATGAGGATTCTTAGACTGCTGTAGTTTATGGAAGGGAGGAGCCTACAATACTCACGTCAGATGAGAAGAAGGAACCAAAGCTTAAGAACCAATAAACTGATGCAGAGAAAAATGCATCAAAGTTTAATTCAAAGGCTTTGTCAGCTATTTTTGGTGTTGTTGATGCAGATCAGTTCCAACTGATTAAGGGAAGTGAATTAGCTAAAGAAGCATGAGAGAACCTTTTGAATTCATTCGAGGGAGATGATAGTGTCAAGAGGACGAGGTTGGATCATCTTGCATCACGGTTTGAAAACCTCAAGATGCCAGATGACGATACTGTAGCAAGCTTCATCGTTAAGCTTAGTTCAATGGCTCATGAAGCATATGTACTTGGTAAGAAGTATAAAGAGAATAAGATGGTGAAGAAGTTGATTTGATGTCTTTCATCAAAGTTTACAACTCAAAAGGCAGTCTTGAAGATGACAATGAATACTGATGAGATCAAGTTTGATAAACTTGAAGGCTGGAGAAATTGAGACAATTGGTAGTGCAAAGATTGCGTCAAGAGGGATTGCTCTCAAGGCTGAACTAGGAGATGATAAACTTCAGAAAATTGAAGATAACATGAGTCTGCTTATCAGAAATTTTAGGAAGATGCTGAAACGCACTGATAAGGGCCGCATCAGTATGTGAAACAGCATGTTCGTCAACAAGGTGATCACGACATTGGCAGAAAAAGACGAGATATCCAGTACTACGAGTCTAAAGGACACATACATATGAAGAGTGATTCTCCTTAGGCCGACACAAAGAAATCAAGTGTCTTGAATGCAAAGGTTTTCGGCACACCAGAAATGAATGTCCAAACTTTCAGAAGGGAAAAGGAAAATCATCGTAGAGTTTTGATAAACAGATTCAGACGATGATGAGGATGATAAAATGCTCAATCTTGTTGCATTTGGTGCACATAAAAATGAATCAAGTATGTCATCTGATTTAGACACTGATGCATAAGTGGAGATTGACACCAAGGAGGAGTACCACGTTCTGTATGACAGCTGGATCAAGTTCAAGAAATAAAATCTGCAGTTGCTCAAGGATAAGGCTATTCTGAAGGCAGAGTTAAATGTTCTTGAAGTAGAGCAAGATCTGGTGCGGAGACAGAAGCAGAATGTGACTCAGGAACCAGATCAGGAGCATGCCCTGTTGGTTGAAGAACTTACTGTTGAAAAAGAGAAGAATAAGAAATTGGAATAGAGGTTCAATAGCATGAAATAGGTTGTAGTAGATGAGCAAGAGAAAACCACGATGTTGGAGCGTGGGCAGAAAGAGAATCACAAGAAGATCATAATGCTCAACAATGGATCAGAGAATTTGGACAAAATTCCCTCGATGGGACAACAGACCAAGATAAACTGGAGATTAAGATATCAAGGAGAAGAAAGTTCTGTTCAAGTACATCAAACAGGGCTGTCGCACTTTTTGTGAGGTAGCACATCTCAGAATGATAAAAAGAAAGAAGGGCAGAAGGTTCTACAACATGGACCTGTATTTAACAAGCCAGAGGTGGTACATCAACATAATGATATCCAGGTCAGACAAAAGGCTCTGAAGCATGATGTTACATCTGATACAGTGCATGTGACTATAGATGCGTCAATAACTGTGTCAGACAGAAGAAAAAACAATATAACTTATGTTGTTGGTTCAGTGGGAAGGAAGGACACATAAAGGTGAATTGTTTTGTTCTTAAGAATATAATAAATAGAGCTTCGAGGTTGGGAAGTGCTACATTGAACCAAAGAAGTTTGACAAAGTATGGTTAGCGAACCATGACTTGCTTGATGAAGAGATATACAACTCTGTCAGAGTTGAGTCTGAAACATATCGTGATGTATCTAGTCTGAAGCCAGGGTAAGAAGTTCCTAACAGACTTTGTGCAAAGGAAAAACAGATCGAAGTATGTCAAGGAGTGATACAAGGTGATCATATAGAGAATGATGAAGGGATCATTTAGAAGTTGTAGCAACCAATGCATCTTGCACTCATTGAGGAAGAGAAGGGCTCAACATATATAGTGGTTGAGATGAAGACACATGGTGAGCCAGAAACTCAATGGAGTTGGATGATAAGTATGTCAATAGTTGCGTTAGAACATGATGCACAGCTCTGAAATAATCTATTACACTGCCGCAGGGGCTGTATCATGATTACAGAAGAAGAAACAAGTCTTGACATCTAAGTTATGTTTTTAGCTTAGTTTTGTAATCAAGCAGGGGAAAAAAGGTGTTTAGTGTTTGACGTCCTGATCTAGACAAAGCATATCTCGTTGTGAGCCAAATAGTGTGGTGCAGTGAAGTGTGTTTGCTTGAATGAAAATTAAACTAAAAAGGGGGAGATTGAATATGCAAGCAGGAGCTTGTAGATGTCAAGTATTCAGCCTGAGGTACTGCAGGGAGTGCAGTTGATGTAGAAGTCATAAATGCAGTCTCTGTAGCGGTCGCAGATGCATCGTGCGATGTTCCAGGAAGCATGCAACATGGAGGAGCCACGTGGACAGCAGGACTGAGCTAGACGAGGTGTATCTAAGTGTATCTCTTTGCCTAACAAGAAAACGAATAAACTTGGGGATAAAGTTTATTCTTTGGAGAAAAGAAAAAAGATAATCACAATAAGGAAGTTGTCCTTATACGGAGATTTGCTAAGATTCTATGGGCTAGGGTTTTGGAAAAACGTGGAGAAGCCTATAAAATAGTCTAAGGGTTGATGGGGATCGAGTAACACTTAGAGATGATTTTATAGAAGAAAGAAATCGAAGGGTGAGTGTTCTTGGGTCGTTCTGCAGCAGTTGCTAGTATGACAGAGAGACGTAAACTTGAATAGATTAGGAATTGTTCAGTGACGATTACTAGGGTGTTAAAAAGTCGTATAAAACTGATTAAACAAGTCTTGTAATAGATTTTTAAGAGATTTCTAATAAAGCAAAATGTTTGATGAATCGTCTGTTGCTCTGTATTATTGTCGCGTCTTGTAGTACTTTTTGTACCAGCAACTTGTGTGTCATCTTGCACTTTCATATATATTTTCCACATATAAATAACAATCAAAGTTAGCTTTATGTTTGCTTATTTTATGTTCCTCTTATGTGAGATGTACTATGTAAAATCTTTTCTTGATATAGTTGCATTCAATGACCCCGTTGTACATTGTCGTCTTGATGAAAGACTACTGCATCTTTTCTCTCTTGTTTTTTTATCAACGAGTCATGTCTTTGTAACTCTTCAATAATTATTAACTTAAATTATATATCAAACACTAAAAAAAGAAACTAGAAGCAACTAACACACATTAAAAGTCTACAAGAAAACACCTTTCTTCTTGAGAGAGATGTTACTTAGAAAATAAAGAAAAATACCAAAGAAGAAGCAATTGACTTTAGTACTACTCTTTACGTCACGAAAACAAATCGCGTTAGAAGGAATCTAGAAAGAGTAAGAATAAACTAACCTAGTATGGTATGTGAAGATTGCAAATGTAAAAAGTAAAGCTTGATGAGAGTTACTGAACATAATAATTTACAAGAAAACTACACTGAAGTTTTGAAATCAGGTTACCAAAGAAAAATTTTTGTAACGTACTTGAGTACCATTGTGTCTTTGCATACGGCGCTAGTAGTTTACCTTTCCACTCATACTATATGTTATACAAGATCACGTGGAAGAACATTTAGTGCAATAGTTCCATTTCTTACGAGACCTAATAATTTGTGTTTGTCGAGGTTCAATGAAAGAAAAGAAAAAAATAGGATGAATGAGATTGAAAGGAAAAACAATGACAAGGGGGGGGGGGGGGTTGTTAATGTCGTTGTATCTTGTGGTCATATTTTTAGATGTGAATCTTGCTTTCTATGCACTTTCATCTGATAGTTTTTCAGTATAAATCATTTACCTTTTGCTGTCAGAACATATTCTTGAACTGCGCAAACTTCACATTCTTTCATAAAAGCATGCAATTTGGTTTCGCAGAGACAACTATTAGTTTTACCAGAAAAAACTCGAAGTGGATGATTGTGTTAACAATAGATATACTAAAACAAACAAACTCGACCTCTTCAAAAGCTTTGGAACTTCTCTGAGCAAGAAAAGTGGCAGCAGTACCAACAATTGTGGCTGCAATCGCTAAAGAAACAACTGTTTTAGCTAAAGCAATAATCGCTCTTGATGTTATCATAGCTCTCTGAAGTGGGGATTTGAAATGATAAAACAAAACTGATTTTATAAACTTTGCATGCTTAAAATCTTTTACTACAAATATATATATATATATATATAT
>OVAN01013650.1:0-12673 GCA_900406275.1 Anastatica hierochuntica
TGAGGCTTAGAGGTTTGAGACTTAATCAAACTTGACACAAATCTCTTATCAGTAGATTTCTGAAGGTTATTGTTAATATAGTTATTGTTTAACTTCTCTTTCTACTTCAAGATTTGATTCATGATTACGGAGATTAACCAAAAATTATTGCCATCTCTTTTCTGTTTGGACAGGGAGAAATGCAACAACTACGTGAGAAACTTTCCATAGCTGACCAAGCTGCAAAGTCTGAAGCTCAGCTGAAGGTAGAATCACAGCTACTCGACATCCTTAACCCTCTATTTATTTATAAAGCTTCCTTGCTTTGGAATCGCTAATTTTACTTATTTTTTAGGAGAAATTTATGTTGCGCCTTAGAGTCTTAGAAGAGAGTTTTAAGGGGACTACAAGAAGCAGCATCAGAGGCACATCTAGTGGTAGAAGTTCGAGCAACGGGCCTTCTCGACGAAAATCCCTTGGTGGGGCCGAGACGAGTCCAAACTTGACATCCAACGACCCTTTGACCAAGAGAACGCCAAATTCTCAGTTGAGATCATTGAGCGCTAGTGCGAGCACTATATTGAAGCATTCTAAAGGAACGTCTATATCATTTGATGGGGAACCAAAATGTTGGATAGAAACAAAGTGCTAATAAATATACCGGGGTCGAATTTTCAACTGAACCACCAGTCTTCTGAAGGAACTAGCAGAAGCGAGTCGCCTAGCTCAAAGAAATGAGAAGAATCAGATGACAAGTCAAGAAATAGCGATAGCGTCCCATGTGTCTTATACGATCTGCTACAGAAAGAGGTCATAACATTAAGAAAAGCTGCTCATGAGAAAGACCAAAGCCTAAGAGACAAGGATGAAGCTATTGAGGTTTGCCCTTCTCCTGTTCTTTTTAGCCTTTAAATGAAAAGCTCGATTCAGAAGTCTATAAATATCGGGTTGTGGGTGTTTTAGATGTTGGAGAAGAAGGTTGAAACATTAACAAAGGCGATGGAAGTCGAGGCGAAGAAGATGAGAAGATAAGTAGTTGTAATGGGGACAGAGGTTGCGACAATGCGTGTGGATAAAGGACAACAAGAGAAAGATAGTAAAACCAGACGCCTCGCCATCTCATCAAAGGGATCTTCAAACACTGCTCAACTTCTTTCTGGAATGTATCATATCATTATCATACATAATTCGCTTAATCAATCATATTCAAATGCCACTTATTATTACGCATTTGTTCGTTTTGTAGAGTGTCTGGATGAATTGGGATGATGAGGAGTACACCGTGACAAAGTGATGGTCATGGAACATTTCTCGATTGATCACAGGACGGTGAATTGATGAACCATGAAGGAAAAGGACACAATGTAAAAATCGCAATCGACTTCACTTGGCTAATATATTTCGTAATGATTCTCTTTGTTATGTGCTATGTATAGATGGAGAGTTAGGCTTTTGTTTATGTAAAATTTTAAGCTTTTTAGTATTGTGATTGGTTTTGTTATTTGTGTGTGTCTTTCTTAGAGCATGTTTATTGGGGATCTAAAGTTAGTTTCTTAGGTATTTTAGAATTTTAAAAAAAAATTACAAAAGGCTAAGAGCCGATTCTTAAGTTTCCTAATTAAGAATCGACTCTTAGCCGGTTCTTACTTGTTTGTTTTTTTTGAGTCAGAACAACTTCATTTTCATATCCGTTTCGGATCCGTTTCTGATCTGTTTTTTTGTTTTTCTGTTTTTGGATCTGTTACAAATCCGTTTACGATTTCTCGGGTTTCGGATCCGTTTTAGATCCGTTTAAAATATCTCGATCCGAACCCAAGATACCCGAAAATATACCCAAAAATACACAAAAATACCCGAAAATACTGGAAAATATCCGAAATCGAAAGAACCGAACCGAAATCGAACGGGTAACCGAAAATATTTCGGTTTTCGGATCCGTTTAGGATCCGTTTTTTTTAGTTTTTCGGTTTTTGGATCTGTTACGGATCCGTTTACGATTTCTAAGGTTTCGAATCCGTTTTAGATCCGTTTAAAATATCCCGATCAGAATCCAAGATACCCGAAAACATACCCAAAAATACCCGAAAACATCCGAAAATATTGGAAACCGAAAAACCGAACCGAAATCGAACGGATAACCGAAAATATTTCATGTTTCGGATCCGTTTAAAATTTCAAAAACTGATTTTTTAAGAACTCTTGTTGAGATTCTTGCAATAATCGCAAAAAATACTAAGAACCCATGAAAAATTCTTAACATTATTTTATTAATTTAAAATTAGCTAAAAATCCCAAGACAAAAGTTTGAAGAAAAAAAGGAGAAATGATCAATAGTTAACCAATAGAAACCACATGAATTAAACCGGCTCTATATCATTGACCGGTATGCTTGGATTAAATATATTTTCACTTTTGATCCAAAAGTATTCTATAATTGCGTAAGTAAGCCTACTTTTTCTTTTAATTTTTGAAATTGTATTTTCGATTACCGTTTTCTCTCTGTTCTTTCCTCTCTTTTTCCCCAGATTCATTCACCAATCTCCTACCGACTCCATAGAGAGTAAGACATTCCAAATCCACCGACCGATCATCTTCTTCTGTGCATTTTCACGTTCGATCTCTAAATCTGAGCGTCGTTGCGAGATTTTTGGATCCAGCAAAAGATGGCGACGATGAAAAGTTTGATAGGTTTGATTAACAAAATCCAGAGAGCTTGTACTGTCCTCGGAGATCATGGCGGTGAAGGAATGTCGCTTTGGGAAGCTCTTCCAACCGTCGCCGTCGTTGGTGGCCAGGTTCTGATCTCTTTCTAACCAACTTTACACATTTTGTATCTAAGATCCGATCTCACTCTTCGTCTCTTTCATCACTTTGATCAATGTCTACGTTTCTGATTCATATATTTTCCGATCAGAGTTCCGGAAAATCTTCAGTTCTAGAAAGTGTTGTGGGAAGAGATTTTCTGCCTCGTGGATCTGGTAAAATTTTATCTCTCGATGTTGTAGTTTAGATGCTTGAAATAGAAACTTAGGTATGAACTGTTAGACCATTTGATTTAATCAGGTATCGTTACAAGAAGGCCATTGGTGTTGCAGCTTCATAAGACTGATGAAGGGACGACCGAGTACGCTGAGTTTCTTCATGCTCCTAAGAAGAGGTTTACTGATTTTGGTAGGTTTGTGATTGGATCTTTCTTGGTGCATTCTAATTGTCAATGAATGTTCAGCTTCTATGCTACTTGATGGAAACAATGACATATGCGAAGGCATGTTGGGCTAATAAGTGTTTCTCATCTTTTCAGCTTCTGTAAGGAAGGAAATTGAGGATGAAACTGATCGTATTACTGGGAAGTCGAAACAAATCTCAAACATTCCAATTCAGCTGAGCATATATTCTCCTAATGGTTTGTGCCTATGACCACATCTCTCTTGTAATACACTCTTAGTGTATATACTGCAGTGCTATTAGAAGACCACCACTTAAAATTTTTCCTATATTGTTGATATAAGCAGTAATGAGTTAAAAAAAAAGTAGTAGGATTAGATTTGAAGATTCCAGTTTTGCTACTCCTCTTTCATGTCTCATTGATTTCTCACTTTATGCTTTTCTCTACAGTTGTTAATCTGACACTCATAGATCTTCCTGGTTTGACAAAGGTTGCTGTAGGTAAGAATTTTGATATGCCATATCCGTGGTTTTTTTATCTAGTAGCTTGTGCTTAAACTGTTTAGTGGCATTGTTGTTATTCTTGTAGAGGGACAACCGGATAGTATCGTCCAAGACATTGAAAATATGGTCCGCTCTTATGTTGAGAAGGTCAGTTTTCTCTAAGCTATTGCTGAGAAGGTTTCAACAGTTTTGTCATTATTCCGACGAAATTGAACAGAAGAATCCCTCACTGTGATATGTTTTCCGAAGATCCATCAGATCTGAAAGTGTCCAGGAAGGATCAAACTTTATAATATTAAGTCTTGAAGCTTATCCTATGAATTGTGTTATCTGCAGCCAAATTGTATCATATTGGCTATTTCTCCAGCTAATCAAGATATTGCGACATCAGACGCAATAAAACTTGCTAGAGAAGTTGATCCTACAGGTACGACCTAGTAACTGGTAAATAATGACTTTTCGCTCTCCACACCATTTATTTTGACCTTCTAGTATATTATTATAGGGGAAAGGACTTTTGGTGTGGCAACCAAGCTTGATATCATGGATAAAGGAACAAACTGTCTAGATGTGAGGGCCTTTCTTGACCCCTGCACCTTGGTTTTCAACTAAATCAGTAGTTAATTACTTCGACGCCTCTCTGTATTTGTTGAAGGTTCTTGAGGGAAGGTCATACCGTTTGCAACATCCCTGGGTTGGAATTGTGAATCGTTCACAGGCCGATATCAATAAGAGGGTTGATATGATTGCTGCACGTAGGAAGGAGCGTGAATATTTTGAAACAAGCCCTGAATACGGGCACTTAGCCAATAGGATGGGATCAGAATATCTGGCGAAACTCTTGTCTCAGGTACACTTAAGATTGACTCGCACAGATCTCACTTCAATCAAAGCTTTAATGTATGGCATTGACTTTCTTCCCTCTTTTGTTCCTCTATCAGCACTTAGAGACTGTTATCAAGCAGAAAATACCCAGTATTGTTGCTTTGATCAACAAAAGCATCGATGAGATCAATGCAGAGCTGGACAGGATTGGAAGGCCTATTGCAGTAGATTCAGGGGTAAAATTTTAAACAATTACATAATTGGTATTCAGAGTTGCGTCACACAATCAAACAGATAGTGACTCACTAAATATACGGTTCCAGGCCCAACTTTACACAATTTTGGAACTCTGCCGAGCATTTGATCGTGTCTTTAAGGAGCATTTGGATGGAGGGTACATGATTTAATCTGCTTCCTACTTTCTTAGTTGTATAGCTCATAATTGCGATAAGTAATTAAAAGATAGTGGCTTTTCCGGAGTTATAAGCTGCCCTATAATGATTGAGTCTGTACTTTGTTTACCTTTCTGGTCAATTCCAGTCTAAGAATATGCATTTTTAGTGAAGTTCCTATAACTGTGACCTTTTCATTGATGGTTGCCGAACAATGCTTCACATAATATCACAATGTAAGTTTGGTAAAGTCAGGTTTCTTATATTTATCATGTTTTTGTATCAGACGGCCTGGTGGAGACCGGATTTATGGAGTTTTCGACCATCAATTACCGGCAGCCTTAAAGAAACTTCCGTTTGACCGTCATCTCTCTACCAAAAATGTTCAGAAGGTTGTTTCAGAAGCAGATGGTTATCAGCCACATCTTATTGCTCCTGAACAAGGATACAGAAGGCTCATTGATGGATCAATAAGCTATTTCAAAGGACCAGCTGAAGCCACTGTCGATGCAGTACGCTTCAAAAACCTTATTAGATTCCATAACTTATGACAATTCCCAATAACTTGACTATATACTTGACTCGTGTGTGTGATCTTGTAGGTGCATTTTGTGTTGAAAGAGCTTGTGAGAAAGTCGATTTCTGAAACCGAGGTGAGCAAGGAGAAGTGGCCTTGTATTATTAGAACTCTTTGTAGCTCTTTACATTCATTCAATATTGAATTGCCATTGCTTTTTTTAATCAGGAGTTGAAGCGATTCCCGACTCTAGCAAGTGATATAGCAGCTGCTGCAAATGAAGCTCTTGAAAGATTTAGAGATGAAAGCAGGAAAACAGTTCTGCGCTTGGTGGACATGGAATCCAGCTACCTCACAGTTGAGTTCTTCAGGAAACTTCACCTTGAACCCGAGAAAGAGAAACCAAACCCGAGGAATGCCCCAGCACCAAACGCAGACCCTTACTCCGATAATCACTTCAGAAAGATTGGTTCGCGTCTCACACTTCCCTCGCTATAAATGAGACAATATCAAATGTTTAATGACTTCAAATAACGCAGGATCCAACGTGAGTGCGTACATAAACATGGTCTGCGACACATTGAGAAACTCCCTTCCGAAAGCTGTTGTTTACTGCCAAGTTAGAGAAGCTAAGAGATCGCTCCTCAACTTCTTCTACGCTCAAGTCGGCAGAAAAGAGGTAAATAGAGTCGATACTCGAATCAATTCAAAGAGTTACGAAAGAACATTTTCAAAGAGTTACGAAAGAACATTTTCTAATGATGAGTAAATAAACAAACATAATGCAGAAGGAGAAGCTGGGGGCGATGTTGGACGAAGACCCACAGCTGATGGACCGAAGAGCAACCTTAGCCAAACGGCTGGAGCTTTACAAACAAGCTAGAGACGACATTGATGCTGTTGCTTGGAAGTAAGGTGAATGATGCAAGAATTTGCGAAGAAAATATTCAATTTATTATTAGTTTTCATTGTTCGTGTGCGGCTCTGCATTATTATAGTAAGATATGTTGGAAGTTCTAGCTTCCATTCCATTGCTTCACACACAAAAGCACACACGACACGATAAGTCATGTTTTATTTTACTGTCCCACTTTTTTGATTTGTATCTTCGATTCTAGACATATCTCAAATAGCACTTTCTTTTTTAACGTTAAGACAAATGAATTGAACCAACTAGTTGAGACACTGTTTGATATCCACTAGTATCACGTCACTATCCTGATCCTTTTAAGTAGGAGACAAAGAAGAAGCCATCTTTCTTGAAAAAACCATTTTATATCTCTTTCATTAGCCAACCATTAGGACTTTTCTTTTGTCACTTAACAATAAGCTAGAATTTTGAACTGCGCAATCGTGCGAATTTTTTTATATAATTTTGTGTATTATTAATTATGTTCGATTTTTCAAGTATCGGGTTTATAATTTTCGGTTAATTCGAGTTTTGAATTCGGGTTCAGGGTCAAAACTTTTAGAATTTTCAGTTATATCGAATTTTTGGTTCGGTTTAGATTTGGGATTTTCGAACTTTCAGATTCCTTCGGATATTCATATGGGTGTTTAGATAATATCCTATTCCTGAAATACCCTGAAACAAAACCCGTTAGAATATTTAAAAAAACATCAGATGACTAAACTTAAATTTTTATAGTTTATATAAATTATTTATAAATTTTTATAGATTTTTCTAAATTTTATCACTTTATAATTTTTTTTATTTTTTGTAACAACTTTTACTTAAAAAATAATAATATATAATTATTTTAAAAGTTATGGATTTATTTTGATAACAAACTATATTTAGATTTGCTGAAAGTTGATGATTTTAAATTGTTTTGGTTTACAATTTTGATAGTGATTAAGTGAAAAAAATATTAGAATATTCTAATATGTTTGTTGGAATATGTAAATNNTCTTCTCTTTTAATAAGATGGATGATTGCATACAATTCTTTAAAAGCTCATGTCCTTCACAAATTTAGAATTGTTGGAAAGGATCATTCTTTTTTTTTCTTTCTTAAATGCAATGATATACTACTAGTAGTAGTATTTATAAACCAACTAGTCTGCTTCAAGTAGTTTATTTGCAAAAAGGATTTAAAACGATAACTCTTTCTCGGGAAGTTGTCTGAATGACTCGTAACAAGATCTTTCCCTATATATTTTGTTACTTTTCAAATTATACCAATGGAATTCTGTCGGTTGAAATCCACATTCTTCTGTAAAAATTTCGATTTTCTTTGACCTTGTGTTCGATCGATCATGTATTAATTAGCAGTGAAGTCATGAAATGATCGTAGCTGTCAATTTTTTCAAGCTTCATTGGAGTAGTGTTTTCATTCAGTTTCTAATAGCGACACCTAATTAGTAATTGCCCAATCCTTTGTCTGTTTGTATTGTTTCTGATAACATTACTTGTCTTCTTCATGTGGTTTCTTGGTTCTTTGTCAACATCATACTATCAATGCTCTTTTACTTTCTCCAACTGACTTTTCCGTGTGTGTGTACGAACCACAAAGTCTGTCTCTTTCTCTTTCTCTTCCTCCCTTTTTAATTCTCTGTTGTGTTTTGATGTTCTCAGAGCTCAAAGATAATGGACGGAAGCCAAGAACTTGCTTTGACCCAGTTACGAAAATCAGTACAGAAACTCTCCTCTTCCACAGAGGTAACTAAATTTCATTTCATAAAGTTTGTATCTTTTGGCTGTTTAAGCTCAATGTCTCGTTACAAGCTGAGAAAAATCTTGACATTTTTTGACATTGTGAACTAGTCGTTTGATTCATGGGTTTTTGTTTTTGTTGTGGGTTTTGGTTGTTTCTTTGGAAAGGGATATGAGAAACCGACATTGATGAGGTTCTTGGTGGCAAGATCAATGGATCCAGACAAGGCAGCGAAGATGTTTGTAGATTGGCAAAAGTGGAGAGCTTCCATGGTTCCTTCAACTGGATTCATCCCAGATTCAGAAGTCAAAGATGAACTTGAATCTAGAAAGATCTTTCTTCAGGGTTCAACCAAATCTGGACACCCTTTGTTGCTTGTCATTGCCTCAAAGCATTTTCGAGCCAAAGATCAACTTCGTTTCAAAAGTAATCATCAGTTTCTCACCTTGAGTTCAAGGTTTTAGGGTTTGAATTTAAGTGTGAATATAGTTAGTTTTGCTTTGAATGTGCTAGAGATCCAAGTAAGCTTTTGTAATAATAGAACCTGATAAGTTTTGTTCTGTTCTCTGCTTATTGAGAAACTTTATTTGAGTTGATACATCAAGATTTCTTTGTGTTTTGTGTTGCAGAATTCGTTGTTCATCTGCTAGACAAAACGATCGCAAGGTATGAAACCAAAAACTATGAAGCAATGTCCTTCCGATTTCTCTTCTTGACAAAGCTACTCTTTGGTTCATATGTTTTTTAAGTGGCATCAAAGGCAAAGAAGGAGGAGATGAGAAGTTGGTAGCTGTTATTGATCTTGCAAACATTACATACAAAAACATCGATGCTCGCGGTTTAATCACTGCCTTTCAGTTCTTACAAGTAAGCATTTCCTCTGTTTTAAGCTGCATTTCACAAAGAAAGGTCACTCACACACATGTCTAAACCAAATCTTTCAGGCTTACTACCCAGAGCGTCTTTCAAAATGCTACATCTTGAATATGCCCGGATTCTTCGTGAGTGTTTGGAGATTTGTCTGCCGTTTTCTAGAGAAATCAACTCAAGCGAAGGTTTGATCTTGAATGTATTCATGTCAACAAGCAATCTCAAGCACATTACTCATTATTTTGTTTTGTTGTGTGTACAGATTATGATAGTAGCAGAGGGAGAAGAAAGGAGAAAGTTCGAGGAGGAGATCGGAATAGAGGCCTTGCCGGAAGAGTATGGTGGCCGGGCTAAGCTCACAGCTCTGCAAGATGTGTTTCTTCCTCAGGTTGCTCCAGGAATGTTAACAACAAACAATAATGTTAACTCTTAATTTATGGGAGTATTTAACCCTTAAAACCCTGCATTAATCCTTGTTATTTATTTTCCTTTTGCTTTAAGTTTTATTTATTTATTTTGTAACGATTTGATTAAAAGTTTTTATTAATAACTTTTCATGAATTCAAATGAAGAACAACCAATAAAAAGTGTAATGGGAAAAACTGCCAAAAAAGTCTTCAACTTCTATATATATATGTCAAAAAAATTTCAATTTCAAAACGAATCATTAAAATTTTCAATTTTTACACTAAAGTTGATTTAATCCAAAATTTATATTGACTGAGCCGTTTTGATCCTGATAAAAGTCAACGTAAATCAACAAAACTTTAAGATTTAAATGGCATAAACTTAAAAATAGGAGATTAAAATGACTTTTTAAAAAATTAAGATATTTTTAGACTAACTTAATAATTGAGATTTTTTGGTAAGTTGTAATCAACAGGACAAGAATGTCATGAAATCATGAATGCTCTTCAAACTTATGGAAAGATGTCAGACCAACATGTTAATTTCACCAAGTCAGCTTTGATGTTTGCCAAAAATACACCAGCTGACATTCAGATAAGTATTCAGAACTTAACTTCTATTTTAAAGGTTGGAGGAATGGGAAAATAATTGGGCTTGCCAGAAATAATTGGAAAAAATACAAATGAGATCTCTAGTTTTCTTAAACAAAGAATTGAGGGTAAGTTGGATAGCTGGTTCACTAAGCTTCTATCTCCTGCAGGAAAAGAAGTCCTGATAAAAGCCATAGCAACAACTATTCCAAATTACGCAATGTCCTATTTCCTTTTATCAAGGAGACTACTTAAACAACTTACCACAATGATTAGACGATTCTGGTGGTCCACAAGTAAGGACAAGGAAAAGATCTCCTGGATTTCCTGGAAAACAATTACCAACTCAAAGACACAGGGTGGTCTTGGAATCAGAGATTTTTTACATTTCAACAAAGCACTGATTGCCAAACAAGGATGGCGAATATTACAAAACCCTCAGTCATTGGTAAGCAGAGTTTTTAAAGCTAAATATTTTCCTAAATGTTCTCTTTTGGATGCAAATCTAGGCAGAAGATCGTCACACGCCTGGAAAGGAATTATCCAAAGTCTACCCTTGCTTAAGGCTGACTTGCGATGGACTGTAGGCAATGGAAGAAATATTCACATATGGAAGGATAACTAGTTACCAGTTAAACCTCCCAGACCACCAAGACCAATCAACAATGCAGCCTCCCAAGTAAATTGTACAGTGTCAGAACTACTTTCTCAAGAATACATAAGGTGGAATGAAAACAGGCTTAATATGCTCATAGATCCCCAAGACATTCCTCTTATTAAAAGCATAAGACCTAGTATTCTTAACAGAGGAGATAGGCTAGAATGGGCTTATACTCAGGATGGGAATTTTTCTGTTAAATCTGCCTATCATCTATGTCATAATAATGCTGTTGAACCCCAAGTACAAGAAAACTTTTGTTTCTCAAAGCTTTGGAAACTAGAAGTTCCCCCTAAGATAAGACATTTTTGGTGGAGGGTTGTACATAATGCACTACCAGTAGCTTCCTCTCTTAGAAGAAGGGGTATCCCAACGCAAGATATGTGTCATTTTTGTGGTGAAGAACATGAAAGCTTGCAGCATATTCTGTTTTCTTGCAGAGTTTCTAGAGAAATATGGAAGCTTTCACCCATCCAAGATGCCTCAGATGAACAATTTTAGCTTAAAACATTGAGACATCAAGTATCTTGGGTAGTAGGCTCGCAAGTTAAATTTGAAGAGAAAACAGGGAACTTAGCTGCCTTTATAGGATGGAACATCTGGAAATCAAGGAATCATTTGTTCTTTAAGAATGTTAAATGGTCTATCCCTGAAATTATAAACAAGTCCTTAAAAGAAGCTCATAAATGGATCTTATCCTCTTGTGATGATAAGAAACCAAATATGGAGTGTGACCAATATTGCTGTTCTCAAGATGATAACAACAACTTAGATATCCATATGTCTTGCTTTGTTGATGTATCTTGGATCTCTGATCATCAGAAGGCTGGTATTGCTTGGCTTATTACCTCTCCAGAAAAAAAAAAAAATACAAGTGCAAGGTACTGCATCTATTGATCCCGTAAACTCAGCCATAGAAGCAGAGGCCTATGTTATAAGAGAAGCAATGTGGCAAGTTAATAGACTTGGTTATAAGAATTTTTATTTTTTTGGGAGATAATCAGTGTATATATAACACACTGCATAAAATGGTGATCAACAAATTTTCAAGAACAGGAAGTTTAACAGGTCTTTCTGCTTACATAAACGAAATTAAGATAATGGTGTCGTCTATGTCACAGGTTGACTTTAGATACATAAAGAGAGCTGAAAATGAAGTAGTCGACCTTCTGGCTAAGCAAACAAGGATTATGGATATAGGTTACAAAGTCAATTGGTTGTAATATGTTTACATTATGAAACTTTGTAACACTTTCTTCTGTTTCAATGAATTTTAGCAGACAAAAAAAATATAACCATATTTATTGAAAAATATTATAAATAAATAGTAACTAATCTTTTCATACTTTCCTTATATTTATGTAGTTTTTATTATAAATCCAACACTTTTAACTGGCAAAACATTCTCACTTTTCTCTGTTTGTCCACTTTCGTTTGTGCGAAAAAAATGCAAGAACATGAAAAGTAAAAGACACGAAAAATGTTAATCCAATTCAACCTATCGAGTGATAGAATCTACGCATGAGACTAAATTCAACTATGGTGTTATATAAATGAAAGATGAGTCAAATACAACTCAAGACCTGTGCAAATATGAAAACCAACAATAGGTCGATTTTTCTACCCTCAATCCTAGCTTGAAGAAGATGATGAAATAATGTATTTATACTTGTGACATTAGAGAGAACATTATGGAATGCTTCATTTAGTAAGAAAAAACAAAATTTCCCTTTTAGGTAATTATGAAAGATGAGTCAAATACAACTCAAGACCTCTGCAAATATGAAAACCAACAATAGGTCGACTTTTCTACCCTCAATCCTAGCTTGAAGAAGATGATGAAATAATGTATTTATACTTGTGACATTAGTGAAAACATTGTGGAATGCTTCATTTAGTAAGAAAAAACAAAATTTCCCTTTTAGGTAATTATAATGATAACAAGAATATTTAGTATTTTTCTATTCTTATTTAACTTACTTAGAGCATGATTATTGCTAAGACAAATTTAAGAGTCCTTAGCATTTTATTTTAAGATTAAGGACAAATTAAAAGGAAAAAGGCAAATGTGTAGAATATTGGTAGTTCCTTAACATTGTCTCTTAGTTA
>OVAN01013651.1:1327-12670 GCA_900406275.1 Anastatica hierochuntica
TACTAGATCTAGTTTAGTTCTTGATATTTATATGCTTGCTCATTGACGCCTAGAAAGTGTTCGATGAAATGCCTTAGAGAACTAGATCTATGTCTTTCACTTAGGCCCACGAGAGTGGATGTTAACTAAGTTCTAGATGGGTAGAAGGGCTTGAGAATCACTATCACTTACATGTTTAGATAGGCAACAAACGAGAGATGAGCCTTTTAATGTGTATGGGTGAATAGAGCGCTGTCACGAGAGTGGATTGATCGACAAAAGAGGGATCCTTGGTCTAGGAATAACTTCAATCCTCTAATAAAGCCTTACCAAAGTCCATCACATCTTTAGATTGAACCCGAACCCATAACNATCACATCTTTAGATTGAACCCGAAACCAAAACCATTGTCTCAAGATCCTATATTTTATTTGATTAGATCCAAGTTTACTCATTTCTTGCATTATTTTCTTGCTAGTTTTCTTATTGCTTTCTTTTATGAGTTTTCACCATGTTTGTCCTTGACTACCATTAGATTTATAAGAGACCCGTGACAATCCCCTACTAAATCGTCCCCTAGACTAGAACCCTTAGTGCATTCTCCTTGCTAAGATTCTACTAGACGAGCCTCTAAATCCTTGGACGACCCTAAAATACTACGATTAACCCCATTCTCTGGCGGGATTGAAAGTAGGGCAATAAGTTTATAAATTCTAAACTCGACCCACGTTAATCATACATTGGGATTTTCACTTTCCCATGATCCGAGACTCTGGTGCTGGTTATGCGAGTAGTGAATTGAGTTTTTCGAGGAGCCTGTTGATCTTTAGCGCGGCACTGGTCACGTGGTGGATCTGTGACTTTACCGCTATGACCTCTGCCGCTATTTTTGCGATGTAGTAATGATTATCGCGAATCTTATCGAGATTGTCGTTGGTCTTTTTTCGAGATGGTTGGCGTGTCCTGCGAAGATCGTGAATCTCGTCGAGATTCTAAAGGCCTTCCGCGTTGCGTGACCCTTAACCTTTCTTGGGTGTATGTCAGTGTCTTTATCCGTGGAATCAGATTGATCGCTGAAGTCCACATCAATTCGCTCTACTTCGTTATCTTCTGTTTCCTTCTCAAGATTTGGAGGGTCTTCCACATTATTCCCCGGCACGACAGAGGTGATTTCATCGGGGCTTTGTCTCGATGGATTTTCTGCGTGTTCTAGAGTAAACAACGCGGACTGGTGAAGTCGAGTCTTTTTCCGCGGAGTCTGGTAGCTCCACACGGAAGAATAATTCTTGTCCTCGCGGTTAAGGTTTCAACCTGTTTAGCGAGAAAGCTAGTCAGTTTGTCTTGTTCAGCCGACTTCTTTTCGAGAGTCGAGAATATCTTTTTGATCTCCTCGAACGCCACGGTATTTGCGTTAGTGTTAACCGCGGTGTTGTTCGTCGCCGGAGTGTTTTCATCGTCGTTATTGGCACTGTCGCCATCATGAGCTGGTTGATTGTTCTGGTCATCTGTAGTCATATTCAATTTAGCGTTTTGCTGCTGTGAGTTAGATTGATCCATACTCTGAGCGAATAGGCTCCCTCCTTCTAGTGCCAAACTATGGGAACCGAAATTCGCACTGTCAATTATCGTAATCGAAGGAAAGCCAGAAAACCCTAACTTTCATTGAGGTCATGTATTTTTGCTAAACCAAACAACGATAGATCAAAGTACAAAATAACATATGACGACAGGTGATAAGCCGTGGCCGTGAGAACTGTTGGCGAGTATCCTAGTTCTAATAGCGTAAGACTTGCAAACCTAGTCGACAAGCAGCTCGCTAAGAAAAACGAAAAATAAACCTAATTACTCTAAGTGTGAATGGTGAAGAAGTTTTTATCTGCCTCGTTCTTCTCCTTAGCCTCCCTTGTATATGCCTTCGTAGGTTAATCCAGTTTCATTTTCTGCTATAGATTTGAGTATATCATTCCGCAGAAATATTCTTTTTTTTCGAGAATATTCTTTATCTTCACGATTTTTCCATATTTATCTCCAGACTTTAACTTTATCGCGTTTTCCTTTTATCTTTCACGGAACTCGGGTAAATCGTTGACGCAGTTGAGCCCATTCTCATTTCGAAATCGTAAGTTAACTTTTCCTAGGTCGTTTTGCGACTAAGTGATTTTTACGATTTCTTTCGGAGAAATCATTCTTCGTACGATTATGTGGTGATGGTTTCGTGAAATGATAAGATCGATCGTATCGTTAAGAAAATGTCGGTGTTCGAGTTAAACGTTATCGTTTTAGATTAACGATACGAAGTTTTTACGAAAAGACCAAGTCTTTACGGTTATTATCGCGAAGCTTTAAAGGAATATCCAATCGAGACGAAACAAGAGACAATCGAGCCGAGATTCGAAGGAGAAGATGATAGAGAGGACGTGGTCTAGTCGACCGTGGGCAACTAGACGTTGCCCGTGTCTAGTCGCCCATGGGCAACTAGACTTTGGCACGAGTCTAGTCGCCCATGGGCGACTAGACATGGTTCTTGTCTAGTCTCCCATGGGGGAATAGACGTGGCTCATGTCTAGTCGCTGGACGGCTAGACATGGTTCTAGTCTAGTCTCCCATGGGCGACTATACGTGGCTCGTGTCTAGTCGCCCATGGGCGACTAGACATCCGTGACAGTCTAGTCGCCCATTAGGGACTATACGTGGCTCGTGTCTAGTCATCTATGGGCGACTAGACGTCCGTGAGATTCTAGTCGCCCATGGGCGACTAGACATGGCTCGTGTCTAGTCGCCCATGGGTGACAAGACTTTCGTAGGAGTCTAGTCGCCCATGGCGACTAGATGTGGCTCGCGTCTATTCACCCATGGGAGACTAGACTTTTGTAAGAGTATAGTCGCCCATGGACGAATATACGTGGCTCGTGTCTAGTCGTCCATGGGGGACTAGACTTTCGTAAGATTGTAGTCGCCCAGAGGCGACTAGACGTGGCTCGTCTCTAGTCGCCCGTGGACGACTAGACTTTCGAAAAGAATCTAGTCGCCCAACTGCGACCAGACCTTGCTCGTGTCTTCGAAACGATGCGATTATCCGAGGTTTACGGTGATTTCTTATCGCTTCGAAGCTTGTTTATTAAGTTTTCTTAGAGGTCTCAGACATTGATTTCGATATTCTCGCGTTGAGTGACTAGACTTTGCAAAGCGATTGGCTATGGTAGGATAGACGTCGAGCTTAGACATTTGGCCGAGAGGCAATTGACTAGATAGCAAGAGACTTAGAATTGATAGTCATCCTACGATTTTCACTCTCGAAAGAGAGACAATGACCTTGTCTTGCTCCTCAGCCTTGAATCTTATGGCGTCTTGGCTATGACCTTAACGTTTGGCTTCTGGGATGCCATAGTTGGTTTTTGCGATCCTTGTGCTTTTCTTTGCGGTAGCAATTGTGATGCCACTAACTTCATATCCTCCAGATATGACACTGATTACTCGATCGTGTCTTGGAGAATATGGAGCTTGGCGGCCTGCTGGGACGCCTTCTTCCTGATTGCTTAGCATCTCCTTAGTCCTGTTATAGAGAAATATTTGCAAGTGCCCTTTCTTGGCCAATTCGTTGACTTCCAGCCTTAGGGATATGCAGTCCTCCGTTCTGTAACCATGGTCATTGTGAAAATCACACCATTTGTTAGGGTTCCAGCGGTGATCAGGTGACCTCATCTTCTGGGGCCACCTGACTTGGTCTCCCATCTCCTTCAAGACTCCCACCAGTTCCACTTCCGATATTGGTAGATTCAATATATCGGGCAAAGTGTTTGTCACGAGAGGTCTGTTGCTGTCTTGCCTACCTATAGGTATGTGCCCTCCTCTGGCTCCTTTTTCTCTGTTTTCTCTAGAAGGTCTTTCATAAGGCTTGTCGTCCCTGATTGTCCTAATGACCCGAGATTCTTGCCTAGCAAGCAGATCTTCTTCCCATTTTAATCTGCACCTGGGCACGAGTGAGCACATCCTCCATTGTTTTGCATTGGTACTTGGTCAGCTCCTTGTACAGATCCCCCTCAAGAAGGAGTCCTCTTTTGAAGGCAAAAACTGCGACGACCACACTTCAATTTGGTATCATAACCTTCCAATTGTTAGCGCTGCACATAGCTTCGAAGACGTTCCGCCTTGCGTTTCTTAATCTCATAAAGTTCATCAGACGACTTGGAGGTCACCTTACTTCTGGCGAACTGCTCTATGAATAAGTTCGTAAGATGTACAAAGGATCCCAGGATTCCAGTTGGAATCATGATGTACCACTGTAGGGTGGCAACTGTCAGGTTGGATCTGAACCCCTTACACATAGCGGGTTCCATATGTTATTTCTGAATGGCCATGGTAAGCATCTTCTGTCTGTATTGTGCGATGTGGTTATCCGGATCGGAAGTCCCATCTGTTATGGGTAATTTTGGTCGTTCTTCTTAGCACTACGAAAGCTGGAGATCAATGAATGTTTAGCAAAGGTTTAAGGATGTTTAAACTAAGCACGAAGATCAAAGTTGGCAATGAATTGCTTGTTGTATTAATTCTTGGCTTAGGGTTTTCGTGCATCCACTTTTTTCCCTTGAGCTTGGTATTTATACATGAGTTTCATGATTATCCTTCCAAGAACTGGATATATCATGATTATCTGTAGAATATATGCATCTTTATCTAGAATACATGTCATTATCTACTAATTGAAATAACGAAAAATAGAGGAGAGGCGGTGGTCGGCTGGCTTACGGCTATGCTTGGTCGTCTGACTTCCGACTTCCGGCTATGGGACGTCGTCTGGCTTCCAGCTTCTGGCATTCCCCTGCTTAGAGGTCTTATTGTTGTACTCCATCTAAGTCCGGGGAATTTCCATGACCTAAATTACTCCCAACTCTTTGCCCCTTATTGCGCAGGTTCGATCTGAAGCTGTGGAATAACATGTCTTCCAGGTAGGTTAGGCAGGAAACCAGTAGTCGCTTGGCCTTTTCTTAGTTGTGACTTGCGCCGCCTCTACTTTCTATTAGTGTATGCTTGCTCTTGGTTCAGGTTTTATCAGATAATGAGCATCGCGGCGACGAGGGGTTGCGCCTGGCTCTTAGTCGTCTGGCCTCAGAGCTTTGAATTTTGAACTTTCGTGAGCCGTTTGCAGCTTTCAAGGAGGATTATTTTGTTTGAAAAATCCCAGCTGTTTGACTTGGTGAAGGGAAGAGCTTATAGCCGTTAGCGAATATATGTGAAGATTTTAAGGGAGAAAAAAATAGTCGTTACTCTTGCGAGATTCGCGCCAATGATTGGACACGTGTGGCTCATTTCAATTTCTCCTATTTCTTTTAAACCTTTTCTTCCTTCTTCTTTAGCATTTTCGCTTCATGTTCTTTCTTTTTTACTGGAATTCTTGCTTCATCTTCTTCCTTTCTTTGCTAAAACTCTTGTTCCCGGAATCCTTTTCAAGCTTTCGATCCACGATTCTAAGATTAGATCGTCTTCTTCCTTCCTTTTTTCGCTTCTTCTAGGATAGATTCCACTGGTCAATCTTTAGGATTTCAGATCAGCCTTAGCTTTTAGGTCTTTCTTGCCCCAACTAGTATTTAGATCCAAGATCGGAACTTTTCTTGAACATAGATATGACCAGCTCCGGCGATGAGTTCTCTCCGGGTGCCTCATCCTCCATTGGAGCCGAGTTTGGAGGAGGCGTTTAATTAGGACTAGTCCATCTCTTGAGGCCGAGGGGTCTTCCAAGGACACGGAGATTCCTGAGCCTCACCCGCTGCCTTTGCGCTCTGCCGCGGGTCCGGAGCTTATGAAGGTTGGCCCTTTCTCCAATGTAAGTTCTGAGATCCTAGAGGAGTGGAGGCAGAAGTACTCCATTGGTTCAGGCATTCACTTGAGGTTTCCTGGGAAGGTTGAAAGTGTTTCTGAATGCCCAGGAGATGAAATAGCCATGTATGAAGGCTATTTCGAGGTTGAAGTCAGGGGTACAGTGCATGCCCTGGTGAGGAAGGTTTCAGAGCACTTCAACATCTGCCGTTCCCAGCGGAACCCGCCGTCTTGGAGGATTCTCAGTGTCGTCCAAGTCCTTAATGAGTTCCATGGGCTGGATCTCGGCTTTAACGAGCTCCTCTACTCTTACTATTTCACCCATGTTCTTCCAGGTGAAGGTAGGTACTACTTCCGCCCTCGTGCTGGTGCTCCCTTGGTGTTAGAGCTAGAGAGGGAGTAAAGGAGAGGAGCAGCCTTTACAAAGCATTGGGCCCAGAAGTTTGTCTTTATGAGAGTCGGAACTTTTCCTGGGTTCTCTACTCTTTGGAGATTCACTGGTAGGCCTAGGATGCTTTTGTTTCTTCTGCTTCCACTTTGGTCACTAACCCTTTTGACACTTTGTTTTTGCAGAAGCGTCTACAAAGAAGTCGAAGGAAGGCAAGGAGAAGGCGGAAGAAGCTTTGGAGATCCCTGTTGAGGAAAGGAGTATCCTGTTCCTTTTGAGTGAGGGTCGTTGAGCCAAAGCAGCGTGAGAAGTTTGCTACTTGTTTCTTGCTTCTTTTGTTTGCTTGCTTCCGGCTAGTTTCTTGACTGACCTTTCGTCGTCTTGCAGGAAATATGTCAGGATCCAGGTCTAAGGCGCTGGAGGACTTCAAAAGGGCTCAGGCGGCAAGAAAGGCAAAGTTGGCGTCTGGGAGGAAAGCTCCGGACGTGGTGGAGATCTAAGAATATCCCTCGACTTTGTCCAAGAGGAAAGCGCCCCAGAAGGCTACCGCCTCTAGCAAGAAGCAGAAGGGTCCTCCCGCCAAGCAGCCTTCCTCCTCTATCGGCTACCTCGATGGCATCGAAGCTCCCACCTTTGAAGATGAACCAAAGATTCCTCCTGCCTTGGCTTCTACTCCTCCAGCGGCCTCTGAGCCAAATGTCGAGAAGTCCGCCTCTCCTTATCCTCCAGCTGCCTAGACTCAAGACCCAGAATAAAGAAACAGGTTGCTCTCCCCTTGTGGGATTTTATTTTCTTTTTGTTGACGGCGTTCCCCTGCGTGGGTTTACTCTTGCCCCTTGTGGGCTTTGTAATGACTCTTATAGTCTTAGTGCCCTTGTTTTTGTTTGCCCTTTGGGGCTTAAAACTTATCTTCTGGCCCTTAGTGGTTTTTTAAGAATATTTCTTCTGGCTTTCTCTTGTCTTTTCGCCTTAGAGAGCTTTTTCCTTAGATGTAGAGATGATGCTTTGGCAGGCGTTTTATCATTTGCACCTTGACCGGTTAGCTTTTGGCTATTGGCTTCTAGCCTCCCCGTCTTTATCGGCTGGCTTCTGGATAAGAGCCTCTAGCATTTTTGCCGTGATTGGCTGACTTCTAGCTTTGGGCTTTTAGGATCTTTGCCTTGGTCGGCTAGCTTTGAGCCTCTAGACTTTCCATCTTGATTGCCTGACTTCTATCTTTAAACCTTTAGCTTCTTTGCCTTGGTCGACTAGTTGCTAGCTTTAGGCTTTTAGCCTCTATGTCTTGGTCGGCTGGCTGCTAGCTTTGGGCTTCTAGGCTCTTTCCCTTGGTCGGCTGGTTGTTAGCTTTGAGCCTTTTATCGATATTCTGGCTATTTGACTTCTGGCGTATTGGCCTCTAGTTTGTGCCGTTTCTTGCGAGAGTTCTTTGAGTTATAAGTTGGTATAATCTCGTTATCTCTCTTGTTTTAGGGAATTATGCTTCTTCTCCTTAGACAATGTTTAGGTTCCCAAGACGCATTTTTAGCCTCTTGATACCCGGAGGTACCTTCTGGCTTTTTGGTATTCTGTTACCCGGAGGTAACCATTAGCTTGCGTTTTTCGCCTTTTGGTACCCAGAGGTATCTTCTGGCTTTTTGGCATTAAGCTATCCGAAAATAACTGAGTTTGTTTTGCTGCACTCTGCTTCCTATAGTGAAACCACTCTCAGTCCTATTGATTTTGCTGGTATGAACCTCCCCCGCAAAGGGGTCCAAGTGCCTGACTTTTCTTCTACCTCCCACGTCTGGGTAAGTAGATATAGGTGATGCTCCTGTTCTCCCACCGCATAGCTTTTGCATTTACTGCTGGCTGGTAAGCAAGGTTAAGCATGTTTTTGCTTTCTGCTCAACACTCTGCTTTCTGGTTAGCCACTCTCTGTTAAAGCAGATTAAGCAATTTTTGTCTCTTGTTCAAGCAGAGTTTCTTTCTTTTTTTTTTATGATTTTCGCTTTTGTTTTAGAAGGGTACATTGCTTATGTTACTCCTTTATTGAGGAGTAGTCATTACACTTATTTCCCCCTTGCTCTTTTAACTGAATTTTCTCGTGAGAAAACATTGGTTTTATTGATGGGTATCCGTCCTTAGATGTGTCATGATTACATAAAAAGATGTAAAAGAAATTGAAAATCCAAAGCAGAAAAACGAATCTGGAGTATGCTCGTCCGGGTCAGGGGCTTTTTTTTAGAAGAAGTAAGACTTTAGGTGTAACGCATTCCAACTATTTAGTTGTACTTTTCTGTAACTGTTTTGTAACTGTCTTGTAACTTGTATGCCCCTGCTCCTTTGACTTCCACGATTTGGTATGGTCCTTCCCAGCCAGGCTCCAACTTTCCTGCGGCCTTGTCCCTGGTATACTTAAAGACTCGGCGCAGCACCCATTCTCCTTGTTGGAACGTCCGGGTTCGTACCTTCTTGTTGTAGCTGCGAGCTACTCCTTGTTGGTATTTCCGGTTTCAGATTCTTGCGGCTTCCCTTTTTCCGTCAAGGAGATCAAGGGACAAAGCCATCAACACTTCATTTTCTCTGGGGGTTAGAAGTTCTGACCTGGTGGTGGGAACACTGACTTCGGTTGGGGACACTACCTCTGTTCCGTAGACCAGGGAGAAAGGTATTTCGCCTGTTAAAGTCTTAATGTTTGTTCGGCATGCCCAAAGGGTAGCTGGAAGCTCTTCGACCTAATTGCCTTTGGCGTCGTTCAACCTCTTTTTCAGAAGGTTGACTACTATCTTGTTAGTGGATTCGTCTTGCCCATAGGATTGCGGATATCTTGGACTTGCGAAACTCAGCTTTATGCCCCAATCTTCGCAAAACTTTTTGAAGTTTTTGGTTGTGAATTGCGGACCATTGTCTGTAACTATCTCTTGAGGCGTTCTGAATCGTGTTACGACGTTCTTCCATAGGAACCTCTTGCTTTGGACATCTGTACTCTTGCTTAAGACTTTTGCCTCCACCCACTTGGAGAAGTAGTCTGTGACTACCAAGAGGTACTCCAGCTGCCCGGGAGCTGTCGGGAATTTTCTCCCAATGTCCATACTACACTTCATAAATTGCCATGAGGAGCTCACGGATTTGAGCTTTTCTGGGGGCAGCTTGGATACTTGGGCGTGCCTCTGGCTTTTATCACAATACTTGGCTATCTGGAGGGCGTCTTGGGCCATTGTAGGCCAATAGTAGCCTGCTCTCTTGGCTCTTAGTACCAGACATCTTCCACTAGAGTGGGATCCGCATTCGCCCTCATGCAACTCCTTGAGGACTAGATCTGCGTCCTCTGGCTTTATGCATTTTAGGTATGGACCCGAGAAGGATCTTCTATAGAGTTTTCCGTGGATCAGGCAGTAGCGGGATGCTTGCCTTTTGATCTTTCGGCATTCACTATTCAAGTTGGGAAAGACGTCATCCCTTAGGTAGGACGTAATGGGCGTCATCTAGGTTTCTTCTTCTTCTTCTATGTTGGAAACCTGAGGCCCTTCGGCATTCTCATCAGTAGCTGGCCATTGGACAACCAGCAAGGGTACGCTAGTTGGTTCTGTTGTTTTTAGGGCTGACGCCAAGTTGGCCAGGGTGTCCGCATGCGAGTTTTGTTCGCATGGGATCTGCGTGAGTTTGCATGCTTTGAACGAATCAACGAGCCTCTTGGCTATTGCCAAGTACTTGGTCATTCTATCGTCTTTTGCCTAGTAGTCGCCTTGCGTCTGGCTTACGATCAATTGGGAATCACTTTAAACTCGTAGGTTTTCAATTCCCAAGTCTTTCGCCAGGCTGAGTCTTGCAATTATGGCTTCATACTCACTTTCATTGTTGCTGGCTCTAAAGTTGCATCTTACTGCTCTTGATACAACTTCTCCACTTGGTGAGATGAGCACGAGGCCTACACCTGCCCCTCGTATATTGATGGATCCGTCCACGTAAAGTTCCCATTCCTCTTCACTTTTATATTCTTGATGGATCCTGACCTCTTCTTCTGCCTGTGGTACCATCGGCGGGGAGAATTCTGCTATGAAGTCTGCCAGGACCTGCCATTTGATCACCATGGCAAGGCGGAAGATCCCATCGTACTCGCCAAGTTCCACTGCCCATTTGGCCAGTCTTCCGGATACTTCTGGCCTGTGGAGTACAAACTTGATAGGAAAAGATGTGATGACTATCACTGGGTGAGCCTAGAAGTAGGGACGCAGCTTCCTGTTGGGGTCAAAAACTATCCCGACGAAATCGATGCCTGAAATAGGTCTCGGAAACAATGTTCCCTCCTTCGGGCATGGGAATCATAAGGATATCTGAAAGCTCCGAGATTCCCATCGTTCAGGCTGTCTCTTCCTNGACCAATCTCCACATAGAGTCTGTTCGTCCGAAAGAAACTAAGAACATCCGAGTACCAAGGCTAGCGCCGATGATCCATGGATAAACTTCCACAAGACCACGCGATACGTCCTCCAAAGCGATGCAAAACCGCTAAAGGCGTTAGAGAACCGCGTCGCTTCGAAGGAATGTCTAAAACGCCGATTGACGCCAGACCTACGAACGAGTCTTGAAATCGACTGACGATCGAACCAAGACCGATGGTCCGTCTTGGCGCCAGTTGGCGCCAAGACCAGAGCATGGTCCTGGCGCCACGACAGAATGATCGTCTTGGCGCCAACTGGCGCCAAGATCGGGACATAGTCTTGGCGCCAGTTGGTGCCACGACCAAGTTTTTTCCTTGGCGCCAATTGGCGCCAAGACATAGTTTCTGTCTCGGCGCTAGTTGGCGCTGAGGCGCGGATAACGTTCGGTCGTAGCCCGTTGGCTGAACCACGTCCCTTCCAATCGTCATTTCTTTTGAATCGTCAGTCGATCATCTCTCGTGGCGTCTCGATTGGAGTTTCCGTCAAATCGTCATGACAGGAATCACAAGGATTCGTGCTTTTAGTGGATTTCGTATCGATCGTATAAAACAACGACGATTAACTGAAGCAACGGAAGAGTCTAAGCTATACGATTGACCGCGTTGGTCTACGGAGCCGTTGTCGCTTATTCCTGCGAGAAACGGTTTTCCGCGGTAAATCGTAAAGGTCATTNTCGGCCCGAAAGGGTCTAAACCGCGATAACGGCCCATTTACGATTTCTGGGTGAAAATCGGCCCGTTT
>OVAN01013652.1:0-12670 GCA_900406275.1 Anastatica hierochuntica
TGCTACGGTTTAGCGAGTAATTAGTGAGAGAAAAGGTACAAACGTGTTTGAGCTTTGTTACAATCTTCATCAAACTCAAAAGGAAAATCCTTGCATAAGAGCTTTGTTAGAGGTCTTGCTATTTGAGAAAAGTATTTGATAAACCTCCTATGGAAACCCGCGTGTCCAAGAAAGCTTCTTATCCCTTTTACTGTGTTGGGTGGCTCAATAATAACCATGACATCTATCTTACCTTTATCCACTTCAGTACTCATATTCGAAATTTGATGTCCAAGAACAATGCCATTTCTCACCATGAAATAACATTTTTCCCAATTGAGGACGAGGTTAGTCTCTTCGCATCGCTTCAAAACCCTACAAAAATTAGACAAACAACCACCAAAAGAGAATCCATTGACCGAAAAGTCATCCATGAATATCTCCATAATATCCTCAATCAAATCGGAAAAGATGGACATCATACACCGTTGGAATGTACCCCGTGCATTACATAGCCCAAATGGCATCCTTCGATAAGCAAAGATATCATAAGGGCATGTAAAAATTGTTTTTGCTTGGTCATGAGGGTGTATTGGAATTTGGAAGAAACCTGAATACCCATCCAAGAAGCAACAAAATGAGTGGTTAGCCAATCTTTCAAACATTTGATCAATAAAAGACAAAGGGAAATGATCTTTTCTAGTATTCGAGTTCAACTTTCTATAATCAATACACATCCTATACCTGGTGATCAATCTAGTTGAGACTAACTCATTCTTATCATTCTTTACAATGGTCATGCCTCCTTTTTTTGGGAACGGCATGGACCGGAGATATCCAAGTACTATCCGAGATAAGATAGATTATCCTCGTCCCTAGTAGCTAGCTTTAAGATCTCCTTCTTAACAACCTCTTTTAAATTTGTATTTAGCCTCCTTTGATGTTCAATCGAGGATTTAGATTCATCTTCTAAGTAGATCCTATGCATGCAAAGAGAAGGAGAGATGCATCTTATATCATCAAGAGAATATCCTATAGATTTTCTATATTTTCTCAATTCTCCTAGAAGTAAAGAGACTTCATCATCATGTAATTAATCACTAATTATGACCGGATAACTGGAATTGGGACCAAGAAATGCGTATCTTAGCCCGGAAGGGAGAGTTTTAAGTTCCACCTTAGGCGCTTTGAGTTCGATCCAATCGTCCTCCTCCTGTGGCTTTTCTTTGGTCATCTCCTTAGCTTTATCCACTTTGAGTTCCTCATCCTCGATCAATTTCAATGTGCAAGTATTCTTTGATATGGGCTTGTGGGAATTCAACATCCTTTCGTAACCACTTGCATACTCATTCTCGATGACACTTTCCTCCTTGGATATTGTGAGAGCTACTTGAAGTGTGTCTTGGGCATTGAGTTCTTCAATCTCATCCAATATGTCATAGTAGAACACTTGACCGTCTATGGTTAGTTTCTTTAAATCCTTGGTGATGTTGAAGGTTAGCATCATATCTTCTAAGTGTACATCAATGAAGCCTTTTCTCACATAGATAACTGCTCCCACCGTAGAGAGGAAGGGTCTTCCCAAGATGATTAGATCCGTTGGCTCTTCTTCCATTTCCAAGACTATGAATTCGGTTGGAATTCCACAATTGCCGACAACCAACTTAACATCTTCAAGACCCCCAACCAGATACCTAATTGATCGATCCGCTAGAATCAATACAATCTTAGTCTTCTTGAAGTTAATGAGACTGAGTCTTTGAGAAACCGACAATGGCATCAAGCTCACACTTGCCCCTAAATCAACCAAACATCTACCAAAGCTCAAAGGTCCCAGTGAACAAGACAATGTGAAACTACCAGGATTATCCATCTTCTTAAGAGAATAGTTTTAAATGATCGCACTACACTCGTGAGTAACTACCATTATTGATTCTTCATAAGCAATCCTCTTGGCCATGACATCCTTGATGAACTTACTAACAAGTGGGCAATGCATAATCAAATCCAAGACCGATAGAGTTACTTGAGCTCCTCCCAAAATGTGCTTGAATTTCTCTCGTTCTTTCTCCAAGAGTTGCTTCTTGAATCTCCCATGAAAAGGAAGTTGAGGTTCATATGTTTGTGGAGCAAAAGTCACATTCTTCTTGCATTTCTCAACAACCTCTTCGTGGACTACCACTTCATTATCAATCACAATGGGCTTGTCTTCCTCACTACCAAGTTTCTCCTTTGGTAAGCCCGAGTCAACTTCTTTCATCTAACAACCCTTTCCAAACTAGCTTCTCTTGGTGGAAGTTCCTTCCCACTTTGTTGAGTGATGACATTAAAATATTCTTTTGGATTAGCCTCGGGCTTGCCGGGTAGTATGCTCTTGCCATAACTCTTTGAAGAAGATGCTACTTGGGCTATTTGGTCGTCCAATGTCTTGACACGTGCCGAGAGATGTTCAAACTTAGCATTCATATCACTCAATCCATCATCGATTCTCGCATTCACTCCACTCAATCCATTGTCAATCTTCGCATTCACTCTTCCTTGTCTTTCCAAAATTTGCTTCAAAAGCATCTTAGTCTCATCCTCTTGAGGTTGATGAGGGGAAGAGTTTGATGGATTTTTTAAGAGTTTGGATGGACCTTTGGGTGGGAAGTTGCTTTGCTTTTGGCCTTGTTGTTTTTCCTTTGGGGCCAGTTTGTTTTGGTGTAGGGGGTTATCAACATTTGGATTCCAGTAGGAGAGATTGTTGTTCTATGGCTTGAAGGCCGGATTATAGGATCTAGGATAATATCCTCCTTGTATGCAGCAAAAATCTTCTTGATCCTCTTGGTCATCTTTATTACCATATCCATTACCACTTTCTACTTGATCCACAACATTCACGGATCTTTGGTTTAGCCTTGTGAGCCTATCTATCTTGTCATTAAGCTCCTTAAATCGAGAATCATCCCGGTAAGTTCCATCTTGGTCGTGGCTATAGCTTTGGTTTCTTTGTGGTAAGTTAACGACGAGTTGCTCATCTTCCTCGACACTAAGATTTGTGAAACTTTCCTGGCTAGCCGTGTCTAAGGAGTTTCTATGTTTCTCTAAACAACCACGATGAAAAATACCCAACAAAGCATCTTTAGCGACCCCATGATGTGGGCAAGAACGAATGTAAGACTTTAACCTTTCCCAAGCTTCATAAAATGATTTGTTGCCTCCTTGCTTAAAGCTTATGATGTCGTTCCTTATCTTTACGGTTATTTTTTTGGGAAGAATTTAGTCATAAACTCTCGCTCCACTTGAGCCCATGTGGATACTAAATCCGAAGATATATTCTTCTCCCATTGTGCCACCGAATCTCCCAATGAGAAAGGGAACAATATCATTTTGATTGCCTCTTCACTTACCCCATTTATCTTGACCATTCTACAAAGCTTTTCGAATTGATCAAGGTGGTCTAGAGGATTCTCAACCGGGAGACCATTGAATTTGGCATTTTGAACCATATTGATAAGGCTACGTTTGATCTTGAAATTATTGGGTACTACCGCAAGATGTTGAATGTCGGTCCTAACCCTCCTTGTATTAGGTTCATCAAATGCATCTATCCTTTGTGCATTTGGATGAGGTCTAGAACGTTCTTGTTGATGAACCCCAATCCCTTGAACTTCATTATTATCACCAACATTGATTCCCAATGTGTTGAGGATTCTCCATGCCTAAACTTTGTAAGTGCTCAAACCTTTCTCTTTTCATTCTAAACCTTGTATTCTCTCTTTCCAAACGTGGGATGTCCTCTACTTGTGGAGTTAAGTTGGTTGGGCCACGGCTTCGCAAGTTCATACACCTATAAGACAAGAATCAAACACAAGAACAAGATTTAGTAACTTAACAAAAGGTAAAAATGTCTAGTCTCAATAAAGAAACTAAAATAAAATGGCTAATATTGTTGCTCCCTAGCAACGACGCCAAAACTTGATAAGGAATTTTGTTTCTTTGAAGTTCAATCCCGAACTAAACTCCTAAGCCTCAAGATTCAGGCTAGTAGTTGTAGTAAGTGGGTTATCGAATTCACGAGGAGAAAAAATAAACACATTCAATCTACAAGTTTCTTCAATTAAGTTAGACTAATCATGAAGAGTGGTTTCGGAAATCAAACAAATCAAAACAAGAAAAATAAACAAAGACAAGAACAAAGAAGTGATATGAGGATTTAAATTAAATATGAAAGCATGCGATTCATGAATTGAGCAAACAACTAGATAACCTAGATGATACTAAGATGCAAGGGCTAATCATTCAAACACACCATTCAAGGACAAGGCAACAATCAATTAATCCATTTCCATGGAATTAAATCACCTAATGATCTAAAATTGGACCAATATCCCGATGGCAATTCAGAGATCATTAGTCATTAAACACAAACTCAAACATCCACTCAACAACTTAGACAACTATTCCCATAGCCTAAGATTGAATAGCAATCATAAGGTTCTCTTGAGAATTTTATCGAACACCTTCCGGGTGTGAAATTCCTATGATCTAGATTTTGATTGATTACTCTAAATCTAGCAATGAATACTCCCTAATCATGTGAATGTAATAGTATTTAACCCTTAACACCCTAATAGATATCTAGATCTAATCTAATCTACTCAACCCATGGATCACAAAATAGAACTACTCACTAATCATGATTAAAAATGATGTAAAAAGATGAGATATAGATTATATCATGACTAGATGAGAAGAAAAGATGATAAAGATTCAAACTTTAATAAAAATACCCAAGATCAATAAGTTTAAGAGGTATTCAACATAAGAGATCAAGAGCAAAATGAAACTTAAGTTTTAGAAGTTGTAAAATAACTTAAATAGTAGTAGAGATTCGGGTCGGATTCGGACATTAACTTGATACAGCATGACCGGACACCTGAAGTGGCTCGACGGTCTTGCACACGTGGCTCTGCAGTGTCTTTTGGTTTTCCCGCCGACCAGGAGTGGCTCGGCGGGTTTGTGTGCGATGCTTGGTGGGGTGCGCTGGTGTGCCACCGAACGTGTGCAGCTCAGTGGGATCTCGTGCAGGGCTCGGCGACCTTCTGCGGATTTCTCGCCGGTCGAGCTTGGTTTAGCGGCTTTTGGTGTGCAGGTCGGCGGGGGCCGTGTTTTGCCTTATCCCTCGATTTTCTACTCCATTTTCCAATCCATTTGCGTCATCCTCGTTCTTTAACTCAATTAGTACCTGAAAAAGGGTAGGGAGAAGAGAAACATGCGAATGTACATCCTAGAGATGCCTAAATGATATGCAAACAAAAAGTAAAGAAAAGCGATCTAGAAATGTCTAAAATCCTAACTATAAAACGAAAATACTACTAAACTCTAACTCTAAACCAAGTAAAATATGATAACATCAATTAGATGGACCATAGTTAGGAGCTAGGCCGCAGTATATGGATTTTTAGGAGCTTGTCCGCTTCATTGTCGTGAGATTCATTGGTATCCACCTAAAGGTCATAACTTGTCGGGGACGTACTATAATTAGTTTCGGCAGGTTATGTTGAGCACGGTGATAGGACTAGCTACCCTCGACCGATGCGGGCAAGCTTCATGACGATGCGGCAAGTGTGTGTGATCTGGGCCATCAACTTTTTAGACTTTGTGTCTAGAGTCAATGGGCGCAAGAAAGGATGTGTGATGGATCGTGTATTGTGGATTGTTGAGTATGGATTGTCTTTTATGGTGGGTGGAATAACCAATGGCAAGGGACAAGCCTCAATGATCCAATGTGATCAAACACTCCCGAGCGACTGGATGGTTGTGATCTAAATTATGATATGTTTGAATTGTTGTATATGTTTGATTGAGATCGTTGCATGTGTGAATGGGGATAATGTGTAATCGAACTAACTGAGCAAAATGGTTGCTCATTAGACTCTTTGTTTTGAAGGTAACCCTAGTGGAATAATAAGCGGGTTTTGAAGAAGCATTAGTTGCTAGTGTAGAGTTGCTGCCTTTTTGCATAGACAATGTATGTTTGTAATAAGTAGTATGTTTAAATTATCGGCCGAGTATATATGTGTTTAATATGATTTAACCCTAAATGATATATATAAAATATGTCTTGTAAAAGATAAGTGGACTTCATATGATATTAGTACTTTTCCGGGACGAGCCAACTAGCGGATTCAAACTGAGGTTGCAATGCCTTGGCTTGAGTCTGTTAGGATACACATACTCAGATATTGATCTAGAGACCTTGGATGTGTTCTTAGAACCTGAGGTTAAATGTTTGGGTATGTAGTTATAACATCTTTGATTGAGACAATGGTAAGAGTTACTTAGTTGGTCGCACAAGTTCTTGTTTAATTGTTGCGCAGCCAATTGAGTTGACTTTGACCTAATCTTGATCAGTGGTGTTACAACAAAGGTGGTATCCAAGCATGGTTCTCTATGTTCAAATGGGATCCAATTTTCAAATGTTTTATCGAGTCAAAGGTGAAACAAAATGCAGATTAGGAAATCAGCAACTTCTTCTTTTATTTAGGTTGGGGTTAGGATTTACCTTGAAATTGTGATTCAGAATGTTTCCAAGAAGGAAAAAGAGTGAGGAACCAATTGTTATCCCCTTGGGATATCTTAATCATGAAGCATCGAATTACTTAAGGATAACATTGAGGCATAATTGGGGAATAGAGCAAGAGCGTGAGCATGAGTCGAGCAGAAGGAATCTGGTGTATTCACAAATGGAATATGAACAGAAGGAACAATATCATTGTTAGAGTGGGAGAGATCCATTATCAAGTACTCCTAGACTAAGATCGGGTTATGAAGAAAGGCGAGATGTATCCGAGTCCAAGCGTCAGAGGAGGACACCCGAACCGCATGATATACTAAGGATAATGAGGATTTCATATCCTCTAATAATGTTAATGTAAGGGTTGTTTGATAGATTGGATCCACGACCAAGCGCTAGCGGAGGAACACCCGAAAGGCGACAGATATTCCCACCAGATTACTTAAAAATGGTGACGTTGATGAAGAATCTTGGAATTGTTAAGTCCTCCGGAGGAATAGATCTCTTTGAGGTGGCATCTTGGTTGAGAAACTTAGAGAAAAACTTTCGAGCAGTTCGATGTTCTGACGAGTTTAAGAAGGAAGTGGCGGTATACTATTTGACAAAGGGCGCGTCTGATTGGTGGGACAATGTGGAAGAGCATTATATGGGAAGATGGATTAGTTGGGATGATTTTCGAAAGAATTTTGAATGGAAATTCTTCCCTCCCAAAGAAAGAGATAGATTGGAAACCAAGTTTTTGGAATTAACTCAGGGTGACAAGAGTGTTCGAGAGTTTGAGGCGGAATTCACCCAGCTAAGGAAGTATTCACCTTATGGAGCAGGGAATGAATGAGCACTTATCAGAAGGTTCTTGAGAGGGATGCGGCTTGATCTTTATAGTCGCATGCAAGTGGTAGCCTTCCAAAGTTTGTATGAGTTGACAGAACGATCCGTGAATGTGGAAGAAGGTATGGTCGCAAAGGAAGCCACGAAAAAGGCTATGGGACTAACTCAAATAAGTGAGGGTACATATGCCTGAAGGAAGAGTGACCAAGGGCAGATGAATCGAGGAAGGGACAGAGGAAGAGTAAATGAAGGACGACATGTAAATAGTCCAACCTCTTGTTTTATTTGAGGAGGATTAGGCCATGTAGCAAGAAGATGTCCAAACCAAAGGCAAGAAAGACAAGCCCCTGATTTTATCACTTGTTTCACTTGTGGTGAGAAGGGACATTATGCAAACACATGCCCACAAAAGCATGCTCTTGCTCTACCAGCCCCACCCCCCAAGACTTGCTATCAAGCCTGCAACAAAGCGTCAAGCAGTTGGGAGGCAAGTGAATGCCACATAATTAGGTCAACAAGAACCATCTCAGCCCCACCAGGGCCTTATCACAGGTAAGTTGGATTTTCACTCATTGGATGTTGATTGAAATGCATGTCTTGCGTGTTAATTGAGTAATTGCATAATAATATTGCACGATAGAACTACATGATATAAGTTTATGATGCGTATGTGATGAGAAAGTAGAATATGGATTTTAGTTGATTGAAAAGTTTTGACGAAATGGTTAGGTTATGGATTCACCTATGTTTCGTTTGACACCCGTGAAGGTGTCTTTCGTTGTTTTGGTGTGTTTAGGACTAGTTAAGTTCTAGAAAGCTTTTATGAAAATAAAAGCTTAAGTGTGAGCCGTTAGAAAACATTACCCTAAACCTTCATTCTAAGCCGGTAATGATGATTGATCACAAAAGTATGATGTTGGAACGTAACGAAGTTGAGCCTCGGTATTAAGTGATGAGGAAACAATGAGAAGGATTTTGAGTGGGATATTAAGGCTTTGGATAAGACGAAGACGTGTCGAAAGGAAATTGAATTATCGTATGTGATGGACTACATATGAGATGGATGCTAAAATAAAAGGAAGGAGATGTGATTCCGATCATGAAAGATAATGAGATCGTAAGGTGAAGGACGATTTTAAGAATCATGAACCTACAAGGCATGGTGCAAGATGAGAAGTAGATATCAGAACATGACATAACTCTGACCATGAAAAATAAGAAGCAAAGGATGATGAATATTGGAATTGTGGAAGTGAGAAAGATTTCAAGAAGAGTTGGATATATCATGGATAGGATATCATAGTATAATATATGGAAGTCGAGGATGGAAACTCGAATGTTACTTCGAAAGGAAAAATTATTTAAAGGAAAGACAAAGGACCAATTGGATGGTGAGGGACACTTCAATTTCAAGTTGGGATTTTGAAGAAAGAGTCGATTTAGAACGAATCTTTGGGATTTTGAAAGAAGATTCGATTTAGAACGAATATTTAGGAAATTTAAAGGATTGAAAAAGTTGTTAGATCACTCAAAAGTGAAAGACAAGGAGGTGTAGGAGGACATAATTAAAAGAAGTACAAGAAATAGGCGGAGCAAGAGGTGGATATTCCCATACGTTAGAGTGGATAAAAGGCATGTTGGAGAATGCTGAATTAATTAGTGGATGAATTCAACTGGACACTAACTGGAGTAGCCTATGAGGAGAAACCCATAGGGCGAAGTCTTAAGAAGATGAATGTATGAGATGAACGTGCAGAGAATGAAGCTGGTGATAACACATAGTAAAAGAAAGAAGATGCCAGAAACACCAACATTAGGATGAGAGGAAAGGAAGGAATGAGAAGAAGATTTACATAACTATTAAATAATGGAGGAAGAGACACTATGAGGGCAATAAAGAACGAATAGTCAAAAGAATTAGTTCTAATTCCGTTTGGTGAAAGATTAGGGTTCCTTGATTTGTCGTACATGTTCTTGTTTGATTGTTGCACGACCGATTGAGGCAACTTTAACTTGATCCGGGCTGGAGGTGTTACAAAAATATGGTGACTAGGAAATGGTGACTAGAAAGAGAAATACGATGAAGGGAATTGGTGGAAGTATGAAGAAGTAATGAATATGAAGTAGTTGTATCATACTCAATCTGGTGAAAGGTTAGGATTTCTCGATTTGGCGTGCATGTTCTTGTTTGATTGTTGCATGGTAGATTGAGGGAACTTGATCTGATTCGAGCTAGGGGTGATGCAATGAAGTGGATAAGTAATTGAAGAAAGATAGTCAAGATGAAATGTGATCGGTGGAAGTTCAACATTGGCGGATTGTATGGGTTAAGTACGAAGTAAATTGGTTTTGAAAGATCTAATGGAATGCAAGGGTTAAGTGGTAGCAAGGACAAAAATTCTACACGAGTCGAGCAAAGAAGAAGAAAGATGGAGAAGTAGAAAGATAATGAAGAGAAGGAATGACAGTAATCGAGGAAAAGTGGAGAGAAAGATGATATGTCAAGTTAGGGTGATGAGATGTATTCTTCGAGAATTCGAGGACGAATTCTATTGAGGGGGGGGATATAATGACCCTCAATAAGAATTAAGAAACAGGCGAGATTAGATTAGTGGCCGAAGAAGGATAATAGCCTAGGAGATGAACCAAATATGGTTTTAATAAACGATTTGCGTATTGATGATTGAGAAAGGTACGAGTAAAACCTCAGAACGGTTTTAGCACGAGAGAATGTTATCGAATTGAATGGTCGGGACGAGTGTTAGTAAGTTTGGATAAAATCCCTAAGTATCAGGAAGTCTACAGTTGGAATGAAAGTGACAGGAAATAAGGAATACAAGTCTATAGGACTTAGCCAAGTAGTCATGGTCGGAGCACAAGTGAAGTTGGTTGGGGAAATTATTTCTTAAGAATTAAGACCCTTGAAATGCTTTCATTAAACCGCAAAGGATGCATACCGAATTGGCCGAATAGTGTGAAGCGATAAGCCGAGTGCTAGTTGAGCTACTTAAGAGAAGCCATAAATTTAAAGTGGGAATCATGAAGAAGTAGCGGCATGGGAAGATTTTTAAGAGAATTTAGTGGGTTGAAACTGCCGACGGTTCGACATAAAACATCTTAAATGATCAGGAAAATTTGTCACAAAAGATGTCCTTGAGCGGACAGAGGTGAAATGACCTTGGAAATAAGTGGCGAGAATTTCCCCCGGAGAAAATTGAGTTTTACTCGAAGAAATAAAATTTCCGATCATCCAGATGGTGTCCGGTACAGTCGGATCCGTGTAACGGTCGTTCTGGCACGATCGGATAGGCACCAATCGGAAGCAGCAGCGTCTCCGGGCAACATGTTTGCTTGCTTGGTCGTCTGCTTCACCTGTCAAGAGTACTTGCTTCAACAGAAGTAGCTGGATAAGTGTCGTCGAACGGACTGTGCAGGATTTTCCACGTGCTGCCACTGCCCGACAGCTCGTGCTTGCGGGATAACAAGGTTTGCTTGTGGAAAATCTTATCTCACGAGTTCCCTAGACCTATTTAAACCCATAGCACTTGCCATTCTTTGCCCCAAATTGAATCTTACCTTAGAGAAAAGTTTTCCGCCAGAAAAACTTGATTCGAATGTGAAAAACCCTTTTCAACCAAAGTAGAACGTGATCCGACAGTGTAAAAACTTGTTCCGACCGTAGAAAAATCTGTCCGAACAAGCATTCTCAGGTAAAAACTTCCAATTTTAGTTTTTCCTGTCGTTTAGTAACATAAGTGTGGAAATAGATTTGTATCCCGTTTCCGACTAACGAAACATGGAGAATTCTCTTTCCCTTGATCTAAGTAACATGTTTAGAGGTCTGAAACTCTGCCGAATTTTCTGTAGAAGTTGATCCTACTCAAAAACAAATCCGACCGCCTAATCTAAAATCTCATTTGAGTCTTGGTATTAGGTTTTGTATGTGTTTGTACGGTTAGCGCCTGCAAAACAAGAGAACTTGGGTGGTACATGTGGAACCGTAGAAGCATGAAAAGTGATAAGTATATAGACGAACATAGGAAAATGGTTAATGAGAACACTACAAGAAAACAAAGGATTTGCGAGGAAGAATTTCCTCGCAGTTTCTTCGCAAATCATGTTTTGCGAGGAAAACATTTCTGTCGCTATCCGTTAGTCGCAAACCATTTTTTCTCGCAGTTTCCTCGAAAATTTGCAAGGAAAATATTTTATCGCTAATTCCTCGCAAATTTACGAGGAAACAGCAAGTATAGTTTTCCGAGTGACTTGCGATTCAAATAACATACGCAACATTTGCAAGGAATTTGCGAGGATTCCTCGAAATTGCCTAGCAAATATATGGGAGGAAATTTCAAGGGATCCTTGCAAATTCCTAGCAAAAAATTGTGAGGAAATTGCGAGGGATATTCGCAAATTCCTAGCAGAATTTTGCGAGGGATTTGCGAGGGACCTTCACAGTTCTCTCGCAAATATTTGCAAAGAATTTGCGAGGAATCCCTCGCAAATTATTTTGAATGTTTTTTAATTTATAAATAAATAAAAATTAATTATCAATCATAATAATATGTTATACTCTCAGAGCCGAAGCCCGAACGATATAACTTAATGTCTCTCACGGCAGCATGCATCACGTAATCATCAAATGTCACATAAACTTTATGACATCAATCATCATTCCACTACAAGAAAACAGACGATTTGCGAGGATACAATGTGCATAGGCTGGAGCACGTGAGAGCAATTAGAGATCTATAAGAATGATGGTGGTACGAATATATGAAATGTTAGAGACATGGATCTATGAGAAGGCCATTTGATCTTCGATAGCCAAATAATGTGGATTTTTTCTTCCTATCTTTTAATATGAGTCGGAAGACAATGGCATTGGCTCTTTGCGTGAACTTCTTTTTCATATGGAAGGGTCATTTTCTTGCATGATTTCTTTTCTTTGTTTTACAAGATGCACATTCCTCTTCCAAACTAGTCGTATGTTGTTATGTTAAGCAAAAAGAATTACATTCATGGATCTCACATGCTTATGTTAGATTTATTCAATCTATAAACCATACTAATCCATATCAGTTTCTGATTAATAAGAACAAAAGCGGAAGCATACCTGATGAATCCATGTTTAGGGATCTGAAAGAATAGGGAATGGATCTTCCAAAGCAAACTCTATGAGACTTTAGTTCTTTGGTGATGGGGATCCAAAGAGTTTTTGTTTTTTCGGCTAGGGTTGCCTTGGGGACCATACTATTTATAGAGAATCAATTTCTAGTTTGGCCCCTCATCAAACTAGAAATT
>OVAN01013653.1:0-12670 GCA_900406275.1 Anastatica hierochuntica
TCAATTTCAAGAGAGACATCATTGTATTAATCAATAAACAAAGAATAAGGTGTAGAATTCTTCTCATATTCGAAGTACGGAAGATAATTCTTCTCCTTAGGTTACAAACTCTCTCAAAGCTCTCTCAAAGTCATAAAAATTGCATNTCATAAAAATTGCATTATGAAAAGAGAAACTCGAGTCTAGGTATTTTAGGTGAAATCTGGTCTGAAATAAGTTCGGTATGGTTCTTTGTAAAATCGGTCTGAAATTCGGGACAAGGATCGATCGATCCATGTCCCTGGACCGGTCGATCTGTGTCAAAAAATTTGGGTATTTCTAGCTTTGCGTGAACACTTCCTGCGAGGCTTGAAATCTATCCAAAATTCTTCCTTTTCGCACATTTAAGCTCGAATCCTGTAAAAACAACAAAGAACACAAAATCACGCCAAAACAATCCGAATACATACAAAAAACCATTGATCTCAAATGAAAATCGTACAAAAAACCTATTAAAATACTAACACATCAAATCCCCCAGACTTGAATCTTTGCTTGTCCTCAAGTAAAGGAAATGAAGACTAAGCCAGCGGGAAAAGAAACTCAAAAACCGAATGGACTGCATGCTTTCTGAAAACCTTACTCTACGCAACTTTCGCTAACCATAAAGACTAAAAACATTTAGAACATTCTCCCCAAGAATCGCTGCATAACCTCCCAAGCCCATCCATACTCTAAAATCTGGACCTACAAAGTCAGCTTCCATGTTAATAACTGTCTACATTCAATTAAAGATAGGCGTGAAACTTTTCACCAAAGAACTCATAATCAAGGAATCAGGCTAGGCATTTAAGGCTTTTTATTGGTGAGGCTTAGAGTGTTTGGGGTATCAAAATTGCGTCAGAAATGCAAGACATTATGCAAAATCGCAGGAGAGAAAAAGTATATTTATATCCATGTCCCCTAACTACCCAAGTACAAACCACCAATCAGAAAATAAACCAAATATGTGCATTCCTCAGGGTGAATCTAATCAACATAACAATATGTTAATGCTAATTTCTAAACTAGATATCAAGCATTTTTAATTAATTTTCATTTTTAGAACGAAAATCTGGAAAAAATTAGCATATTGATGACGTTTTTAAACTCTAAAACACCCATACAACACGAAGAAATGCAACATATCCATCTAAACCACCTAAATACCCAACACCGAGAAATCAGACACTCAGGATTTTGTCTAAACCACCTNGACTCATGACTGTGTCTAAACCACCTAAATATTCAATCCTACCTAAGCAATTAGAAGGATCATGTCTACCCTATTCTCTCCACTGTTTTTGCACATGTGTGAATATAAGATGAAAAAGAAATGCATGGAGAATCATGGGGATAAGGTAAGGGTGTTGTGCCAGACTAAAGAAATGCCGACCGTATCACTAGTTCCCGCACCCTTAGACACAAGACTTCAAGTTACGAGCTCATATCGTATCCTCAACCAAGTTTAAAATTTCTCCGACTCCAAATCAAAAATTGTTGTCGTATCCTCTGAAGTCGGAGATGCACCCAGACCCTGAGTCACGAACTCATGTCGTACCCTCTGCAAAGTCGGATCCAAATACTCATACATTATATTTATAGATATATATTTACACACACACACACACCCGCGCGCATACGCACTCACGCACGCACGCACAAATGCACGCACGCACCCACGCATGCATATGCATGCACACGCACGCACGCACGCGTGTGCGCGCGCACACACACACACATACAACACACACACACACACGCACACGCGCACCCGCGCGCACGCACACACGCACGCGCGCGCACGCACACACGCACGCGCGCGCACGCACACACGCACGCACGCGCACACTCACCCAAACACACACGCACACACACGCACGCACACACACGCACATATATATATATATATATATGTGCATATATATGCATGGACTAAGAAAAACATGTGAACCAATGAATTAGTTGAATCTTCTGATAGTTCTAAGTCCTAAGTCGTAGACCTAGAAATTGCGTGCTAACCTAGTATATAGTAATAGAGGAAGCGTTTGATGATCCTCACCGTGGTATAGAGTTCCATAACGTAACCTGAAATACAACAGAGAGACCCTAGTGACTCTGAAGTAGTAGTTATGGATTCCCTAAAAGTAGACAGCCCAAAATGGTTAAATATTATATTTTTGCAGAATCGAACTCCGATGAAAACGCATGGGTAACTCAAGAACTAACTATTAACTTTTCAATCCACCTAGTCTGGATGAAACCTTAGGTGAACTTTATCTACAACCATCAAGTTTACTCCGATAGAGTTATCGTTTGGTCTACCAAAACGGCTCTGCCTGCAAATTGGTTGCATAAGAAGACTGTATTAGTACGTCTCACAAAAATAATCATAACTTTCAGGTATAACTCAAAAGGAGGTTGCGTTTTCTGGACATAATAGGTATGAGGGTTGACTAAGTGCCGATAAATTTTTAGACCAAATGCTTTTGTTTCGATAGACCATTTTGCTTTCGCATCAGGACTGGTCAAAACTGCCTCTGTGTCTCAACAACTTTGGCATATTCTTGCACAGGAGTAAAGCGAATAACTTTTTTCAATCCATTCTTGTGGATTCTTGATTCTTGGCAATGAGATCTATCTAAATACGTATTTTGGAAACTTAAAATCTTATGTCTTGATTGAAGCACTTCTTACATAAACTCAACTCGAAATTGTTTTCTTCTTCTTCTTCTTTTATGGTACATCGGCTTCCCCTCCTTCTTGATTTTAGTGCGACGTCTTTCCACTGCCACAATTATTCTCCGATTTTATTTATTTCTCCATCATAGTGTGGTTTATCTTCGTCTCGTCATGTCTCCATCTTATCTCATCGTCATCGCCTCTACCCTTCACGAAAACAATGTCTCCCAAGCTTTTTCTTGATCCCACCTCTCTACCTCTATTTTTTATTGTTCTCCATCTCTTTCTCTCTCTCACTTCTTAAAAATCTCATATGTTCATTGGCCTCCCACATATCCTTGTCTCCTACCTCTTTTTTGACTTTCTTAACTCTCTTCATCTCTCTCGTATTCTTCGTTTTCTTCTTAAACTCAAATATTGTGGTTGGGGTTTTAGGGTTCGATTATGTTGGGATAAAAGTAAATGATTGGGTTTTGGTTAAGGAAATTGGTATTTGGGTAATTTTTTAGTTAAATAGGTCTAATAAAAACCAAATCATACAAGTTTTTACTAAACTGGTTGTTATAATTCTCTTCCGCTGGAAATGACTTCGTCCTCGGTGGCTAATCTTTTCTCCCGCTTTGTTTCCAGCCAAGCAGCAAAGTGTCATATTTCACTATCAATCCCGTATACATTACTATGCACTACAAATTTATTACGAACCAAAAATTCATATCAAAGGCCACGAGTTTAGCCTAGGCCTTTCTAGTAAAGCGATGAAGATGGATCCACAGTGATGAACAACAATAGTTCAACAGAGTAGGGCCTCCGACCTCGCACACTATGCTTAGTGGCTAGAGAGCGATCATAACACATTTGTCCTACAATAGATTCCAGTTTTGGTCATCGGTGCAACAAACAGACAAAAACATGTACGTCCAACCGTATTACCATAACCAGAAAGAAGACACGACAAACATGTACCCAAACATTTGATCAAGATTTATGAAAAAAATTGAATCGAACGCCCGAGTGCGTATGCCTTACTAAATTCAACACAAAACTTTACCACCCGACTCCTAGCTAGTCAATCCTGGCACTCTATACAGTTGCAGGAATAAGAATATGATCAACTGGAACATTCAATATCATCATTTTCAGACCCCTCACCTTACAAGTCTCGGTATGCTCTGATGGATATCTGAGACCTTTTCTCTTTCTAATGTTGATGTTTGAATTTTATTGAACCAAAAACAAGCACTCCTTCAGGATCGATACGCTGGCATGCTCAGCCCTTTCGACTCGCGAAAACCACTAGGGCAATCTCTGTAGACGCTAAATCCACTCAAGCCTAGAAGAAACGAACACTCAGGAACGAACAATACACACAACACACCTAAAGATTATTAAAATTCAATTTTCTATTTGCTAAACTCGAAAATAACTATGATCAACATAATCGACAACTAAGACAACTAACCAAAGAAAACAACGTGTCTAACACACACACACACACACACATGGGTTTTTACCCGAATACACAAACCACAGGGATGTGCTTCATCTGGCGAATCTCACCCAAACGACAATGAACCAACAAGCCAAACAGAACCAATAACATCGTTACAACAACTAATGACTAACTCAAGAACACCCTAACGTACGTAACCCAACAAAAGAAAAGAAAAAGGGGAGATGTTACTCCAACTGACGATTTCGGAACATAACACTAGCTTTATGGTGGCTTGTCGTCCTCGAAATGAAAATACAGAACAATTACTAAACTTAAATGAAAACTTTTTCATACTCGATTTTCTATTGATAATGAAAATAATATATTTAATATGCAAATTTATATATTGAAAAGTTGACATAATTGTAAAATTTAAAATATGAAAAAATTTCAAATTATGATAAGTTTAATCACACATGTCATAATCATAAAGTCGTAATTATGTGACATATCAAGTTTATGTTGGATGCAATTAATTTTACATATTAACAAAGTGTATATATTTTTACAATGTGTTTAAAGTTTTTGAAATAGAAAGCTTACGTACATAAAATAGTTTAAATTTTTTTTATTGTGGTTAAATTTTTATTTTATAATGAAAGTATCACATTTATTTTTCAAATCTCATATTTTCTTTTTACTTTTACGTAACTGTAAAACATAAATATTTGGTCTATGTCGTCAGCTGACCGATTACTTGATACATTTGATAATCTTATGAGTTATTATTATTTTAGGTGTCATGATCATTAATCACGTTCAATTTTATATAGAAAATTTATATTCAAATAATCTTGTTTTAGAGTGTTTTATTCGATTTTGGTTTAGATTCAGATTTTAGTGAAACATATCCCTAACTATGGAATAATTTTTGGTTTTAGAGCGGTGTTTTATTTTGATGTGGTTCAGTTGTTGATTTTTCAGATATTCAAAAAGTGAGTCGACCAAAAATTGTATCAATAGATGGTTCTGTTTTTAAATCGATTAATTTGGTAAAGTTTGGGGCATATTGGGTAAAGTTATCCGGATGGACATTCGTAATAGAAACATTGGTTTTATTTGTCTTGCGAATAATCAAATACAATTACCGAAATAACTCTTTCATACAGAAAGATAACTACGAGAACAAAAATAACTAAACCGGTCAGAAAAGTGAGGTAACCCCAGATACCAAAGAACCCCCTCGACAATTTCCAATTCCACCGGCGTCGGCAACCCCAATGGCTAAGAAAAAGAACCCTTCCCCAAAACAGTCAAAAACCTCCATCCGCCCACCTTAGAAGCGGCCTTCATCTTCTTCACCACCAACTACACAAGATTTGGCTTCAAACCAAAAATCCCTTCCAGTTACGAAGAAATATTCCTTAGATCCAGCTAAATCTTAGCTCGAATCTAGAGAAACCTATTTCGCCCAAGGTCTCCCACCTTCTAAGACCTTGATTCAGGAAAATGTGTGGTCCACAACAAGTCCTGAAGCTACAGAGCACCACAGATCTGAAGCAGAATCGGCCCGCCTTCAGACAATTATGGGAACTCAGAAAAGAATTTCTCCTCAGACAAAACGATAGCTAAGAACTCTTCTCCACCACCTGATTGAAACTGGTGTGACCTCTTCAACAGCTCCAAGAAAATGAGCAAGAAAGGTACACCCTTCACTCTTGAATGGGTGAACTATGTGTTGAAATCCCGGATGAGGTCATCTCCGTGGCTGGCCCCGACTTGTACTTTCTTCAATACTGTAGGACACTCTTTGAAACGCTGTCCAACGACGCAAATCTTGTGCCTGGACTGTAACTCTTCTGTGCATAGCAAGGAAGATTATCCAAGAAAGAGGAAACTGGATGAAAAAGAAACAACATTTATGCCTGAGGAACAACCAAAGAAAGGGAAGAAAAATAGACACCCAAAGAAGCCTAAGTGCGCAAAAGATACTTCCACAGCTGATGATCTCAAGAAAGCTAAAGGGAAGCAGATTGTGAACTCAGATCACAATGTTAATAAGGTAGCAACAAGTTCTAAAGAGCGAAGAAATCATAAATTATTTACTCCTCTTCATCCTAGGTCTCGGAGCAGGATAGTTGCTCAGATTCTGTAACGGATTCAGGTCCAGAATCAAGCTACTATTCTTCTTTATCAGCCTTAGGCTTATCTTCCTCTAGTTCCTCGACCAAAGTACCTGAGGACAAAAGTTTGCATGAAGGAGGTGAATTTACTGTGATGCTCTAAAAAAACAAAAGCTAGAAAAGAGGACTGCTACCAGGGGCAAAGGCCCCAAACATCACTAACTATTATAGTAGCATTACCACTTTTTGTTGGAATGTTCGAAGTTTTAATAAACTTCTTCGCGTAGAAGCTTTTGGAATTGACTTAAAAAGAATAGAAGCCCTTTTTGCTGCATCATTCAGACGAGAGTGAGACCTCACAACGTCTAAAAATGCTTGAAATATACTTTTTTGGATGGAATCATATACTAGAAATTACGAATACGCAGATGTTGGTCGAATTTAGATATTTAGGAACAACTATGTAACTCTATCAGTGGTCTACAAGTCAGTGCAGATTGTCACATTCTCGGTAACCATCCAAGGAAAACAACAACATATAATAGTCTCCTTTATATATGCCTCAAACAACAAGACCGAAAGGTAGTTGCTTTGGGAAGATGTTAGAATAATAGCCTCTCATCCATCGGTCTTATCCAAACCTTGGTTATGCCTTGGTGACTTCAACAAAAAGAGTCTTCAGTTTGGAGTACTCGAATAACAAAAAGAATGGATAGTTTCAGAGAGTGCCTTCAACAATCAGGCCTATTCGATTAGTCGTGTCGAGGAAACTCTTTCACGTTGTGGAATAACCAAAGTGAAGACCCTTGGTATAAGAAGTTTGTTAGGGTTCTCATAAATGAAGAAAGGCTACACGCTTTCCCTCTCTTGTATGCTCTCTTTGGGGATCCAAGCTTTTCGGATCATTGTCCTTCTTGTGCTTTTAGGGAGATGAATTGCAACACAAAAAGTGGCCTTTTATGTTCTCTAACTTCTTAATTAAGCATCCTGATTTCAGATATATTGTTTCTCAGACTTGGGAGCAGACTGTAGGACAAGGTACTTATATGTTCAATCTGTCTAAAAGGCTCAAAGCTTTGAAACCGATCATTAGGAAGCTTAATAGCGAGAACTACTCAAACTTGGAACAAAGAGTTAGAGAGGCTATGAAGTCACTTCAAACCTATCAACAAATACTTTCGGCAGATCCAAGCCCGACCTTGATTCTAGTAGAAAAGAAAGCCTATGAGAAATGGTTAACTCTTGCCAAAGCAGAAGAATATTTTTTCTCTCAGCGCTCCAGAATTAATTGGCTTAGCAATTGTGATAAAAATACAACCTTTCGTCATAAGATGGTTGCTCTTTGAAGGTCTGCAAATCACATTCATTATCTCCTCTACGATAATGGCACAAGACTTGAATCCACTGCGGATATTCAGAATCATTGCATCTCCTTCTACTACAAGACTTGAATCCACTGCGGATATTCAGAATCATTGCATCTCCTTCTACTCATCTCTCTTTGGAGGTCTTCAAAGAAAGCTCTCTGCAGATAAAGTCTGTTATATTCATAATGCTACCTAATTCAGATGTGACGAGACTGCAAGAGCTCTTTTCACCGCTTCGGTCTCTTTGGAGGACATAAAACGAGAGGCATTCTCCCTACATTCTTCTAAGTCGCCAGGGCCTGATGATTCTCTTCAGAAGTCTTCAAAGCTACTGGCCCATCGTTGGTTTGGATTACACCAATGCAGTCAAGGAATTCTTCACAAATGGGAAAATCCTCAAGCAGTGGAATGCTACAAAAATCTCTTTTATCCCCAAAAGAACTGGAGTGGAAAAATTAGCGGACTATAGACCTATATCTCTGTGTAACGTGGTATACAAGGTTATTTCAAAACCGAAAGTTCGCATGCTACAAACGATTCTACCTATTTCTCCGATACAAACTGCTTTCATCAAGGGACATCAACTGGTGGAGCGTGTTCTTTTAGCAACATAGTTGGTGCAGGGTTCAAATCAGAAAAATATATCTAAAAGAAGATTTCTTATGGTGGATTTGCAAAAGATTTCGATTCAGTCTCCTGGTGTTTCATAATTAAAGTGCTTCGAGCAGCAAATTTCCCTTCCACATTCATTTGATGGATATCTGAGTGTAATTCTACTACTACCTTCTATGTAAATGTTAATGGTGATCTCTGCGGGCATTTCAAAGATTCCAAAGGCCTTAAGAAAGGGGACCTGATATCTCCTTACCTTTTTGACATCGCAATGGAGCAGTTAAGAAAGCTACTATAGAGGCAGTTTGCCTCAAATCAGATTGGATACCATACAAAAGCAAAGGTAACAAAGATTACTCACTTAGCTTTGCTGACGATATAATGGTTTTCTTGATGGAAGAGAGAAGTCACTGAAAAGCATAACAGAGGTTATAAGATCATTTGAAGAGCTGTTAGGCCTTGGTATGAACAGGGGAAAATCGACTTTTCTTACAGCTAGTCTATCTTCTTATGAGACAAGAGTTATGGATAATTCGGTTTTGCTAAGGAAATTTTTCCGGTCAGATACCTCGGGCTCCCTTTGATGTATAGGAAAATGAGAAGCTCAAAATACTCTCCCCTAATTGACTCCATCACAAAGCATTTTGGCAGTTTGTTGACCAAGCATCTATCTTTTGCGGGCAGGTTACAACTAATATCATCAGTGATCTATGGGAACCTAAATTTCTGGATGTCTGCTTTCAAACTACCAAAAGGTTTTATAAAGCAGGTAGAGTAGCTATGCAACATATTTTTGTGGTCTGGAGACTCTTCAAAACACGCTACATCTAAAGTTTCTTAGGAAATGGTTTGCACTCCGAAGCAAGAAGGGGGATTGGGTCTACGTAACTTATTGCTTTGGAATAATTCTCTTAATCGTCGGTTGATCTAAAGGAGAAATCCTTCTTGATAGTGAAACCGCTGCAAAATGACTCTTGGCTATGGAAATCTCTATTGTCTTTTCGACCTTTAGCACACAGTTATCTGAGAGTAGAGGTTGCCAACGGGGAGACAACTAGTTTCTGGCACAATAACTGGACTGAGGTTGGTCCTCAGATGAACTTTGTCTGGCGAAACGGTCCCCAAAGAAGTGGCATTGGACTATACTCCAAGGTTGCAGCAACTGCGACTATAGATTGCTGGAAGCTTCCCAATGTTAGAACAAGACAGTCGGAACTGAAAGCTCTCCATGAAATCTGTTGGGCACTCCGACACCACATCAGAACAGTGGAGGAGACAAAGTATATTGGCTCTTACAATACTCCCATAAGGGTAATTTTAGCACACAGTTAGTTTGGGTCGTGGGGAAAAAGCTGCATGGGCGGAAGTGGTTTGGTATAAGTGTTATGTTCCAAAAATTGCTTTCATGTTCTGGATTGCGAACTTGAAGCGGCTACATGTTAAGGCTAGTTTAGTCAAATGGAATCCGAAGATCTCAGTAAACTGTTTATTCTGCAACCAAGTGTAGGAAATTCGCGGAAGATCTCTGGAAAAGAGTTCTCTGAAAAATTTGGAACATATGTTGTCACTTTCCACAGATGGTCTTCGCTTATCACCTGGCTCTCCAATTCATCGGTTAACACCTCCTTTACTCTAAAAAGGTTAGCGTCTCAGGCTGTGATCTATCTACTTTGGCGAGAACGAAATAGCAGACTTCACAACAACAACGCTGCGTCTTCGGATAGATTGTACCACCAGTTAGAAAGACTAGCCAAAGATACCATCATAGGGAAAAAGGAGTTGAAGCTTTATGAAAATCTGCTCCAGCGGTGGTTTGCGCACTAGTAACTATGCTCTAAACTAAAATCCGGTAATGTCATTCGATCTCACCTTTTTATTTATTTTTTTGGGTAGGATGTAACAACCTCTTCGCCAATTTAATAGATTTATATAATTATCAAAAAAGAAAAAAAAATAACTAAGGCGATCGAGCATTTCCTTTGGAAATGCGTTTTGGTTTTATTGAACCGGAAGCCTATTATGTTCCATTCAAATGAGCCCTTTACTATTTTCTAACTATAACCATTAACACTTCTTTTGTTTGTTCTCATTCAAACGAAATGGATCTTTTCTTTTTGGAAATACGTTTAATTTTGTTGAACAATAAGAGTTTCCAGATTTTCAGTCAAATTGACCCATGTCTATAATTCCAAGTATAAATATGAAACATCTCTTTCGTTTTTGTTTTCATTCAAAGAAGAAAAATATTGACAATTGGTAGTATTTTTCATTTAACAGAAACGGAGAAACATGTTAAGAACAAAACTTGCTTCATTGCTTTTATTTGTGGCTCTCGTGTTTTGTATGGGTATGTTTCTTCGAGTATTTATTGCCAAACATTAAGCTTTATCTAGTTTTCTGAAGTCTGAACTTAAACAATTAATCATATAGTTTATTATATATTCATTCCTCTAATTGTCTATTAGAGGTAGGATCCAACAAAATTGAAGGACGAGAAAACATCGCACCATGGGCAAATGTTAAGAATTCGATATGTTGTAGAGAACATCGGAAACTCGGAAGATGTCTTCCAGGCATCGATGATAATGCTGACAAGGATGGAAAATGCTGGAAATTCTGCGTTGAAGGGTGCGAAAGAGGCGGTTTCTGCAAACTTTTTGGAACCAAACATGTATGTCATTGTTATTGTTCTGGGATATAGGCATCATTATATTTTATTATACATGAAGGTCATAATTAGCATAAGGCATGAAAAACATTTTATAAAATTATATCACTGTTCTGAAATAAATTAAATATTGGAAAATGTTTTTTATATTGTTTCTTTTTCTGATATAATTTTCCGTAAAAAAAAAAACTATGCCGAGAACATACTACAATTTTATCATTTAAATAATATATTTGTAAAAATAAATCATCCAAATCTAATATTTACACTAAGTTGTTGTATCTATATATTTAAGTGCGTGCATCGGTAGAGAATCGATTTGTAACATCCGTCACTTTTCTACTAGGGTACACAGTCCGTTATTCGCAACATCAATCCACATAACCAACTCAATTTCCAACAACTAGACTTTATTAAAAATGAGAATTCCACCAAACCAATAATCCAAGTCCAAACTAAAATAAACTTGTGTGGTTACAAAAAACTAAAATAAATCGAAATATCCAATTCAAATCCTTAAATCAAAGTCAAAATAAACCAATTCTATAATATTAGAAAGAAACTCATAAAATCCGGTCCTAAGAACGAACACCATTCCAACCATCGTCTTTCGGCTACTCGTTCTATTCACCTGCAAAAGAACAAATGGGAAAAAGAGAGACAAGAGAATGATGAGTGACAGGGGAATCACTCAAGGAGATGGTGGATTAAAAACGAGCAATACTGACGACGAGATTTATCAATTACTACGATAAAAAAGAGTTAACACGAAGCAAGAGACCTTAACCGCCACAATCATCACAAAATGACATCTCAAATGCCCTAGACCATGCCCGAGGTTTCTCACGAATTCCAACATGCCAAAAAAAGGATTTTCGCCCTGCGCTTCACTCCAGGATAACATATCTCAGTGCACCACCGACTAAACTTCAATCTCACGCAATATCCTAGTGAATTCTCTAAGACTCTAAATCTAATTCCATAGCAACAACCAGACTGACCCGATACACAAACAACACTAGCAAGCAAGACGCATTAAAACATTTTTACGGGAGATAATTCTTAAACCAAATCGAACAAGGGAAAGCTATGTGGTTAGCTCCTCACCTTAGCTTTAAGTCGAAGATTCTGGACGCAAATGATTAGTGAATTGGCTCATGACCTCCGGAACATAAACCAAAAAATCGGGTTAAACCTTAAACGTAACTTATCTAAAAGAGAAACATTCCATTTTTGTAAACCTACCATAAATAGAAATTTCTAAAAAGGAAACTGCAAAAACAGGAAACTTCCAAAAATATGTTCTGGGATATAGACATCATAATATTTTAATATACATAAAGGTCATAATTCGCATAACGCATGGAAAACATTTTATAAGACTATATCATTGTTCTGAAATAAATTAAAGATGGTAAAATGTTTCTTATATTGTTTCTTTTCTCTTTGGGTATAATTTTTCATAAAAAAAAACTATACCAAGAATATGCTACATATTTATCATCTAAATTGTTGGGAATATCCTGAAATCATTTGTGCTTTACTTTAAATAAAGTTGTAATGTCGAGGTTCATCAAGTCAAATAATATTAGGTGGTTATAATGTTTTGTTAGAGACCGCTTATAATATATAGATTATGAATTTATTGCTAATATTATTCGATCCTACATGGTCACACATCTAAGCAAATTGGATCAAAGATTTTTTTGGTTTGAAAATTTTATTTATATGATAAATAAAATAATATATATATATATATATATATATA
>OVAN01013654.1:0-12670 GCA_900406275.1 Anastatica hierochuntica
AAGGAAAATTCACTGCGACATTGTTTGGCGCGAAAACATATATCACAATCTCTCACGCCAATACTACTCTTATCAACCCCAGGCAGCTTCCTAATCACCTTCTCTAAAGCATGTCCCATTCTCTTATGCCACAGTTCTATTGATTCTGCCTGACGCACTTTTCTCATGCTACAGATCTGCTGAACACCTTGTAGTAGATATAATCCGTCTTTCTTTTCTCCTGTACCAATCGTATGCAACGCAGAATCATACAGGAGACACCCTTTCCTAGAGAAAAGCACAAAACAACCCAATACATCAATCAACTGTGAGACTGATATGAGATTGCACTGCAATTCTTCAATGAATAGAACATGATACAAGGTCAGCCTTTCTGTGAGAGCGACAGTCCCAACTCGATCAGCAATCACTGTCTTACCATTAGGTAATCCAACTAAACATGGCGATACACTACGAACATCCGTCATACCGCTCAAAGTACCTGTCATATGGTGCGAGGCACCACTATCAATTATCCAATCATCAGAAAAACTCCTCTTACTTGACAAGTTCGCTGATTTTCGCCCCATGATACACAATATTTGATCCCATTGCTCTTTCTTTAAACCAGTCTTGGCTAGTGCTTCAGCTTGCACTACATCTATGCCAGAAAATATGTGACATCACTTATCTGTAGCGACATCTGTAACAGCATCTGTCTCAGAGATCCACACAGCATGAGTATGAACCGATGCATTGATTTTCTTCATTGGAGTGCTTTCCGCTACTCCGTCTTCCATAATATCAAGAGAATCTCTCACCACCATGTCCTCTTCAATTCTCATCTTCTTCATAATCATCAATCAAATAAATCTCAAACAATTCATCCAAAAGAAATTGAAACCTCAATTGAGAATCGATTAATACTCAACGAGGAACGAGACCCCAAAATCGTAGGGCTCTGATACCATGAAAGAATGGGAAAATGTTTTCTATTATTTATCTCTTAAACTTTACAAAGAGGTAAAAACTATATATTTATACAAAACTCATGAAACCTAAAACCCTAGATAATTAATGTTAACATACGAAAGCCCATCATAAGCCCATATCTCTTAATAATTAATAACCTATATACGATTTATGGGTTACATATCAATAATTATAGATTGCGAGCTAATGGTCGACTTTTTGTCTCGAAGGATAAATGTCGAGAGACTCGAAGAATTTTTATTAAAACGATTGCTGATCAATATGAAGAACAACTCAGAAGGAAGGATGTATGATTACACATGTGCACTCGAAGAGTCAAATCCAGTTTCTACAATTATTTTGGGAACAAAAGAAAATATGTTTGACACGTTTTATTTATGTTTTTTTTTGCAATGAAAGAAGACTAGAAAAATGGTTGTAGGCGTATTCTTCATCTAGATGGAACATTCATCAAATAAAAGGTGAAATACTCACAACTATTAGTAGAAATTCTAATGATAGAAATGTTCCCTCTTGCATGGGTTGTTGTTCCTATAAAGAAAAAGATATATTGGGACTTGTTCATAACACTACTACAAGAGGATTTTGACCTTGGTCAAGGAAATGGTTTAACTCTCGTTTCATATCAACTAAAAGGTCTCATTGCAGCAAGAGACCTTATAAACGTGATGTTTATTGTAGTTTTAGTATTTTTAGTTAGGAGAAAACTTTATCAAACTTATATGTGGAATTCTATCCCTTTTTCGTTTGGCCTCCTTCTCCTCTTGCATTCCGAAAGCTTCTTTTTCATGCTTTATAATTATATTCTTTAGAACCAATATAGATTCATCATTCACGTTAGACTCGTACATAACATATAAATAACAGAGAACGAAGTATGAAAAAGTAGGAGCTTTCAAAATTCAAGCTTATCAAAAACCAAGTAAACAAAAAAATATGATTATTTACTTCAAAACTGTTATTTGCACCCTTGCTGATGCAATAAAGGACTACTAAGATTCATCCTCTGTTTTTTAAAATCACTAATTAGGAGAGAAGTGCTTTTTATTTTAATTAAACATGTCCTTTTGCTCTCAGTTACGAAAGATTTGTAACTTAACGTGGGGGTCTTTTCTATCTTTTTATTAAGTCAGATTTAATATCCCACAAAAAGTAAGGGTTTCTCTTTTTTTTTGTTAAATTTTAAGGTTGTTTACCTATTTCTCCAAAGCTTTTGCTACATTATATTCGACCATAAAAGATATCATTTGTTATATAAAAAACTATCTTCTTTTTTTCATCACGCAATGGTTGTAGCGTGTTTCCTTAGGTGAGGAATAAACGCAAATAAAAAGATAATGAAACCAAAAGTTGCTCATTGTTGCTAAGTTTTTAAATAGTATTTTTTCTATGAAAATGTACAGAAAATGTCCATCATATTGGCCAACTTGTGATTTTCTAAAATTTAAATGTCAACTCTATATGTTCATATATCCTCTAACACTATGATTAACCAATTTTCAAAAAGACATTAAACTTTCTTACAACTAATCATATAACTTTCAACATCATTGATCATGTTATGATAATATGGATAAAACGGATTGTTTTTCTTGTTTTGTTTTTGCTTATTATTTTTTCTGTCTCTCTATCTTCATCTTATTTTCATATTCTCATCGTGATTGTTTTCTCTACTCTGTTAAATGCTGCAGAAGAAAGATAGAGATAAAGAGAACAAAACCGACAAAAAAGAAAAAACATTCTCCTCGCTTTCTTTCTCTCTCCCGTTTTTCAGATCCCAAAGATTTCATTTTTTCTTATTTTCAATTCATATTTTGTTCCAAAAACTAATTTAATATAATAAAACACAGAGTTACAAAATATTTTGAAAATAAATTAACTAAAAACAGAGAAATGAGTTACATCCTTTTGACAACACGAAAAAGCTAAATTGTTATATTTAAGTTTACTAAATTTTTATCAACATTAATAATTATTTAAGTTTTCTGAAATCTCACTTGTATTTTTATTAGTACACTTGACATATTTATTTAATATAAAGTTAAGTTTCTTTTGAATATTGCATCATGAATTTTGCAGGATGGAACTACTAAGTAATATATAGAACTTTGACTAAATATAATTACAATAGCAGAAAAAAATAAATACTTATTTGATAAGGAAATTTTAATTTTTATGAGAATTTTATAAAAGAATAAACAAATTTTATAAAAGAGCTAGATAAGATCTCGTGTATAGATTGTAATGTATATATTTTATTATAATACCTTTGTACATATTTATATCCTTTTCATTAAATAGTTAGCAACCATCAGAGATATAACTAACACATCATGATGCGGATCTAATACACTTCCACCTTCATCCACAGAGAAGCTTATTATGCTTGCCAATGTACCTTCACTTTTGTAAACTTTGTTGTATGGTGACTCTTTTCGATTCTAGTGCTTTTCTTAGCAGCAGAGTGGGTAATTCCACTGACTTCTGAGCCTCCAGAGATAACGTTGATGACTCGATCGTACCTTGGATGTGAGATAGGAGTGGAACTTGTCAGAGATTTTTCACCACCTTTGTTATCGATGCAACTTCTAACTTTATCAGACAAAAATTCTCTCAAGTGATCTTTCTTCAGCAACTCGTTAACTTCTAACCTTAACGTGATACAATCTTCGGTTCGGTGACCGTAGTCATTTTGAAAGTCACACCATTTTGAGGTATCAGGCTTTTCATCAGGTGTCTTCATTTTCTGAGGCCATCTTACCATTCCACCCATTTGTTTTAACTGGCCGACCAACTCTGCATGAGAAATTGAAAGGTTGTTGATACTCGACCAAGTCGATGAGGAATGTTTATCACTTTTGGATCTACTGAGTGGTTGATGATTGTTCTTGTAATTCATCCTGCCGCTATTATTTTTGTTGCGAGGTCTTTGGTATGGTTTATCATCTCTGGTCGTCTTCTTGCGTCGTACCACACGAGAACTAGACGGCGAAGAACGTCGATAGCGATAACCTGAGTCTTCTTCCCACTTTATTTGTGCGCACACTTTGGAAAGTACATCCTCCATAGCTCTGCACTGGTACTTAGTTAATTCTTTGTATAAATCCCCATGTGGAAGTAACCCTCTTTTGAAGGCAGAGATGGCGGTAGAGGTCACATAACTGGGTATAGACACTTTTTCTTTGCTAAATCGGTGAACGTAGTCATATAGTGACTCTCCTTTCTCTGCACCACTTCATACAAGTTATTTGCGGTCTTTTCAAGTTTCTGCTACTCGCAAACTGTTTGACGAATCAATCAGTTAAGGATGCAAAAGAATCGATTGAGCCATTTGTCAGGTTCACAAACCATTGTAAAGCAGGTCTAGTTAGACTCAAACCAAAACCTTTGCACATAGTCGCCTCACGGTATTCTCTTGCGATGGCAGTATTATACATTTGCTACTTGTATTGTGTTATGTGGTTATCAGGGTCATCCGTTCTATCATAAATCTTCATCGAAGGAAAGGTAAACTTCCTCGGCATCTCTACAAGTGCGATCTTGTCTGAGAATGGAGTATCCGCGTAATAGTCGGGAGCACTTTTTGTAATTGGAGGAGCAACCCTGGGAAGTCTTGTAATTATGGCCTCTATCTCTTCGAAATGTTTTAAGAACCTATTATTCATGTCATGATTTTCCGTCGAGTGGCCTATTTATTGGTCAAGGGGTGAACCCAAAGGTCGGGTTGTTTCAGGTACTACGTTCTAGTGTTGCAAGATCAATATGTTGCCTACTCCATTTGGAGTCTCATCCAACGATTGCATTGGGTCGATAGGTGTTCGGAACAAATTACGGTTACGGGCATCGCCCTCCCTTTCGGTTGTGACCAGAAATGCGTTATCTGTTTGTAGGGAAGAGTTTTCCGCTTCACGTTGAGCAAGTCTCTCTTCACTCTTTTTCAATTTGGCCATGATTTCCATTTGAGTCCCAAGATCTGTTGTCGTACCTGTTGTAGGCACCCCATCCGTAATTCCTCCGTTCGTCATATCTCACGTAGTCAAAAAACTTCCCCTACCTGGCGCGCCAAACTATTTGGGAGTTTTTTAGCTGGTTCGAAACGAGCGAGTTCTACGGAATGACGAGGAAGTTGATGTTTTATTGATAATTGATTTCTCGTTACAAAAAACTAAAAACAAAGCAATTTAACGACTAACCAAGACATATTCTACAACTAGACATGGCTTTGAGGCGAGCTTTAGTCATTTGTAGGCGTCGTCTTTTGATGGGTAATCATCGAGAGCTTGGTAGGTTTATGGAGGTTGTTATAGAGTCTTTATTAAGTTTAATTTGTCTATTGTTTCGTCTCCCTTCCTGTCGTCAAACTTCTTTATATATAGGAGACCCTTCAACTCTAGTTCCCGTAGGATTAGAAAGTTTTCAAATCCCTCTTCCCATAGGATTTGGAGATTCGGAAGTTATCCAATTTGACTTCCCATCAGATTCAGAAGTTTTATTAACTATTCCATATTTTTTGGGGATTTTCTCTTATCTTGGAACCGACTCTCCTTTGTAATAAGACTTCCCGATAACGACTAACAGTTTGAGTCGGTTCCTTAATACTTCCGGACAATTGTTAATATCTTTTAAACTATAGTTTAGTTGCATTTAACAACTATACATGTCTTGTCAGCAATTGTCCATGCTTTGTTGGCAACTTTAAACATCTTCGATGATTTTATTTCGCCCAACAGCTTCAGTCTTCGAATTTTCCTGTTTTTCTCGCTTTTCATGACACGGTAGATATTCGATATTCCGAGAAGTTTTAAGTTAATGAATTTTTTTTGAGAATTACTGGAGAAAAAAAGGAATTCGAAAGAATAATTCTTTTTACTTTTTCCGGTAGGTAATACCTATGTTCTAGAATTCGCTAGGCTTGTCGAACGGCGATCTTGGGCCTAGCGATTAACTAGAAAATTAGAGATTGTGCGGGGTTAATCGAAGACTAGCTTTTAGATTATTTTGATATTTTTGATTCAAATCAATTTTAGATATACTTAATAAATTTTATAACCGTAATTTATAGATACTTTGACTTGTTTCTAGACCAAAACTAATTAATGTATGCGATTTTAAAGATTATAACATAATTTACCTAATTTAGTGATCAATTTTAGTTAAAAGTCTAATTTGATAGGTTTAAATAGTGATATTGTTGGAAAATCAGATTTAGACGGAGCTAATCGGACGACCACCGACGAGCGGATACGCGAAAGAATAATCGATCTAGACGGAGATTTTTAGAACATAAATACTTGTTTGTGTTCTTGTAGTTATATATAATATGACCTTAACAATGTATTTTGAATTTGATTCTATGAAAATATAGATGTTAAAAAGAAAAAAAATCACATTATAAAGTATTTTTCATTCTTTCTATTTTTGTATTTTTGGTACGTACACACTTATTATTGGAGTTTATGAAGTATTTAAGATAAACACAGCAAAATTTTCCCAATCAAAACCAAATCGAATCACCTAATCATCTTCTTTGAGTCTTTGTCCTCATCGTGTGTGGAAGTCAAATCCTTTTCATATATCTTTGGATATATATAGTCAATCATTTTGTTGTGATTGATGTTGATAACTTTGTTGGTTCTCAATGATTGTAGTTACATTTGTGTTAGCTGGTAGTTAGGTCTTAAGGAATCTCAAAACTTTGCTGATCGTGGAAGACAATGAAGAGAATAGACAAAACAACAAAAACCCATTAACATCATCACTGTACTTGTCAGTTATCACATCAGAAACTAAAATACAAAGTGACTCAATATACTTTGTCCAACCAAAACTTGATTCAGATAGTGATGTGTTACACAAGTTCCGTCCTTCTATCTTCAAACGTTAAAAATGAGGAAAGAACAAACCAGAGCAAAATTGTTTTTTTTTTTGATAAAAACAGTTAAACCCAGATCAATGATGAACTAGACCTAACTCCTTGGGTGTGAGGCCAGCCCATGGATAGACTCCCTCACTGAATATTCAAATGAACTGAAAGCAAGTGCTCATATCCGTGTGGGTGAGAAGGAACAATGTGACTTAGTTTCTGCGTAACAAGTGAATCGAACACTGATGGTGTTAGCCACCAGATCCCGTCTCCTTACCACCAGACCACAAGCCCTTCTCAAACCAGAGCAAACTTAATTGCTAAAAATTAACTTTAGTTGCGTAGAGAAACTACAAATTAAATCTACAAAGACGTATAGTGTTGAGAATCAGATGATAATAAAGAGTCATGACTTACTTTTTTCCTTCTTGGAAAAATCTCATAACATTTTCCATTAGCTTAAACCCAAATACAAACAAATGATTTTTCATTCTTAATTGTTGGTTGCAACCAACTAAGATGTATACTTTCATGTTCCCACAATGTTTTGTTTTTCAGCCTTTTAAGCAAACACCAAAATTTTCAAAACATCTCAATTGATATTCTACTTTTGCCTTCTAAGCGCTATTTTTAGAATATTTGGACTAAGAGAATTATCCGGATATTAAACTTTTATTGTAGTGCTAAATGTTGAAGGTAATCACAAATTGAAAGATATTTAAGGTTCCTAGAAAACTATATTCTTTCCTTTTTGTGAAAAATATTCCATCTCAACATCAACTAATAGATACAATATTAGGAGTTGCTTGTGGACCATCTAAACTTCTTAAATTATTTGCCTTCATAGTTGTTGCAGCTATAGCTTTATACAAACAGATTCATTTAGTGTTGGGCGTTCGGATACTAATTCGAGTTTAATTCGGTTTTCCGAGACGAGGGGTTTATGCCCCGAATATTTCAAAATTTTAGATAGAATTCAGTTCAAATCTTCTTGAGTTCAGGAGGGTTCGAATCGTATATCCGAGTTCAAAATTATTCGGATTTCAAGTGTTTTGGATCGGTACAAATATTTTTACTAGAATTCTCATATGCAAATATACCTAATAAAAATCAAACATTCAAAAATAAAATTCAATATATAACATATAAACTTGAATAATTTAAGATCAAACACAAAAATGAACATGTATTTAAACTTTTAGATTTTGAACACTTATCTAGAGTATTCATTCATATATTTGGTGTCTTTAAATGCTTATTAGTCTTGACAAAAAAAATGCTTATTAGTCTTTTTGGGTTAAGATTCGGATTTTCTTGAATTTTTTTATAATTTATGCTTTTTTCAGGTGTTTGTTCGATTTCGAATAATACTTGACAGGCTCGGTCCAGAGACATCTGTGACAAAAAAAAAACAACTTTGCCAATAGAATATAAATTAACTTATGTACATTTTTGATGCCTTTTATATTTATAATAATTTTGGCATCTAAAACTTGTTCTTTACCGGCTTTAGTCCAGGACAGACATTTTATGTCGGTTTGGGTTCGATACTGAACTTTTCTAATGGATTTCCTTTGGGTTTTTGGGTTGGGAAAACAAACCTAGCCTTAGATTCATCAATGTGTACAAAGACATGATTCATTAATATGTACATTCATTTTTGTCGTTTTTGCCCACATAAAAAAACATTCTTAACTTTATTTCATTCAAGATTCTAATTAGTCTTTGTCTCATCCTTATCTTTATTTCAGTAATTACACAACACAACAAAATAGAATTATGTGATTAGCCATATGATTACGGTTTTGTGCAGTAATAATTTAAACAATACAAATATGACAAACATATTAAATTATTATCCACATCACAACACAAAGAAGGAAAAAAAAAAAGAGTTTTATTATTTTTTCTTATGTGCCATCATCAATTTCAATAATTACGAAATTAAAAGTCACTGATTTATTTTAATATCCTTTTCTTGTTTGATAATTAATTAAATTCTCAAAGTTCATTGCAATGGAAGACATTAAATTCGCATTTAGGCGATATAGTCTGTAGAAGCAACCTCGCCGTGAGCTCTTGCCGCACCACCGCATCTTCTTTCTCCACCAGCACCGCTCCGACGATTCTCTCGTAACCTCCTCCGCCGCCATTTGCCACGTAATCAACCAGCGCCGCTTGTACTGGCCCCAGACTAGGGTTATAAGCCGCCGATTCCATGTACCAACCTCTGTACACTTTCCCGTCGCAATCCACCAGCGAAACTCCCGACGGACACTTGCTGTACGGCGCGTAAGATCGATTCGCCGCCGCTAGAGCCGTACGCTTGAGCTCTGACTCGGCGGAGGAATCGCTGTTTCCGTTGCAGATCGAATCGAGATTTGAGATCGTGAGGCGATTATCGCGAGGGTCGAGAATGAGAGGAGAGTCCTTACCGAGAAGATCGTCGGGACCGAATCTGTGCGGCAGGATGCTTCCGAGCCGTAAGAATCCGTCTGAATCGGCGGCGGAATCGTGAGATGCGTTTGGATCGGTGATTAGGATTCTGATCTCAGGTGCGTCACGGATCTCTTGAAGGAATTGACGGCAATGGCCACAGGGTGCGGCTGAGACGGCGAAGGATCGGAGCTGACGCTCACCGTTGAGAGTGAGATTGGTGACGAGGAATTGCTCGGCGTGGATTGAGTGGTGGAGAGGGAGACCTGGGAATTCGACATTGACTCCTAAAAAGATCCGACCCGATGATCCGAGTCCAACAGCTCCGACGTGGAATTTGGAGATCGGTGGTCGAGCTAAGGATTTTGCAGATTTGACCAGCGACGGGAGGAGCTGGGAGACAGAGACGCCGAGTTTTTCCGCGGCGGATTTAGCTTCTTCCGGTCGGATAACAAAGCTAGGCGTATCCATTTTCTATTTCTCCGGTGTAGACCGGGTTGACCCGGTTTGGGTCGGGTCGGAGATTGTAAATTGAGATGGAGAGATCCGGGAAACGTTGAATTATATGAAATGGATGCTCGAGAAACAAATCTATTTATAGATACAAATCAAAGGTATGGAACTACATTACGCAAATGAAGTATTTGGTTTGATTTTGGTTTGGTTTTGGTTTCGTTTGGTTTAATTTGCTAGCCTCTCTCCTCGGGTTATAAAATTTTACCATATTACAAAATTAAGCTTATCCATTTTAATCAGATCAAAGAGTGAAAATTGAGTACAAGGATGATGGAATGGATGCATGATGGAGTGGATTTCACTCTACCAAATCCGGTTTGAATAACCAAGAATCGGCTATGGGCCAAGAAGGCCCATAACGGAACCAAAGAAAATGCAAAGAAGGGTATGGGCCGCATGAGAAGAGAAAGCCCAAATCACTAAGAATAGTCAACAAAGTCAACAGAATCTGAATACATTAACTGACACATTGATGAGGGAAGATCCTGAGGAAAATATCTAACGACGGTCACCCATACTGGAGAGAAATAAAAGGAGGAAGAAGAGCATAAGGAAGGGGATCGATCGAAAAACTCTTGTACACATAAATAAGCTTATCCAATTTTTTCCTCCCACCCCGACGGAAGGGTTGACCCGTTTGAGTCAAGTCGAAGAGTGAAAATTGAGAAGCAAAACTATTTATACATACATCTTTGAATGCTCGAGAAGCAAAACTATTTATACATACATCTTTGGTTGTTTGGTTTAGTGGTTTAATTCAGTTTAGGTCTCTTTTCTTTCTTACCTATTGGTTATTTGAACATGCTTTCATAGTAAACCCAATCTGGTTTTGGTTTCTCCAGTGTAGTGACAAGTTCATACTTAATTCTTCAGTTAGGTTCCTTTGTAAATCATTAAAGTCTCTGGAGAGTATCCACGGTCCATCTCTTTGCATAGCTACGGTTGCTAGATTGTCCCAAATGAGCTTACGGTTTCTTTTGTTTGTATCACCATACACAAATGTAGCAAAGAAGGATGTATTTTCATACGTGACCATAGTGTCAATAATATTCTCATTAGAGGACAATACATTCCAAGTTATCTTTTCTTGTCAAAAGAGTGCCAATCCTCCTCCTCCATGTCCATGAGGAGGGATACAAATATGGTTCTTACAATCCAAGAAATCTAAGTTCCGTAGAACAACATCAGTTTGATTTTTCGTTTCCGAGAAGAAAAGGATATCCGGGGAGACTGAGGATTTTAGATCTTTGATGCGTCAGACTGTCTCAGGATTCCCCAACCCTTGACAGTTTCAACATAAAAGTTTTAAGGAACCGGACCCGATGGATCACGAAAATCCATCTGCCTTCTCACCATCGGTGGTATGATTCTATTGGTTTTTGGTTTGTCACCGGCTCTGTTTCCTTGTCCTCTGCTCGGACCTGCATCTTGTGTACCAGAATCGCGGTTTAACTTCGGTGATGCTTAGGTCTTACGTTTCCTCGAGGTTGAAGCTGCATAGGTCTTGGGGCTGATTTGGATTATCTTCTTCCTCGGAGGGCGACCAGGTTTTCATTTTTCAGTCTTTTTTCTCCTAGGCTTCCCCGCCTTATCCTTTTCTGGTATAACTGGTCCAAGCCTTAATGCTATTGGGATCCTCTCTTGACTTGTGCTCCGAGTGAGCTCGGCTCTCTGTTCTGCTCTCGGGTTCACTTGACGTTGTTTCTCGTATGATGCTCGGACCATATTCTCCGCTATCTCCTGCACCTGTCCATGATCTTCTGCATGACATATGCGTTGTACCCGCACAACGCTCTCTGTTGGATCCGGACAGCTAGCATATTGCACCATTACCTCTCTGATTTCTCCCATTGCACTCTCAACAGCTTCTCTGGGAATTTCAATCCGACTAGTCCCAATATTGTCCTCTCTTTCCAGAGCAGGCTGCCGTGATCTGGTTATGGTCTCTTCATAAGGCGTTGGATTCTCTTCTCTGTTCTCCTTTTGTAAATCTTCTTTTGCTATGTACATCATATATTTTCAATCACTTTCAGTTTAAACCTCCTAATTTCAAGGAGAAGCCACAAGATTAACGTTGTGAAGGAAACTACCATCCATCATGACTCGATGGTGGAAACTTCGAAAAAGCTTTCTGAAAAAATGATGGTTTCGTGTCTCCTTAAGACTTCCAATGTATGTCTCTCCGAGGCTTCCAACTAGAATCTTTTAAACATTTTCCGAACTTAAGAATCATCATCTCTTCACTTAGAGCACCATTGTACAAAAATAGTCTATTACTTTCACCAATTTGTCGTTTTATAAAACCATTTGGAACTTATGTCGTTTTACTTTCACTTAGAGCACCATTTGTCAACTTATGTACTCATAGATTCTTTGGCTCATCTATAAGAAGACATAAAACTCTCTTACGACTACTGAGAGAACTTTAAACATCACGTGAAATTTTAGGAAATACTTATTATCAATCTTATTAGAACCACAACAAAAAGCTAATTTTCTTGCAACCTTCTTCTAGTTGCCCAATTTTTGCCAAAATTTCATATGACCATGTTGATCAAATGCTCCCTCTAGATTTTATATGAACTTACAATTTTTTTTATTTTAGCTTCTTTTGTCCATGTAATATATGTATCTTTGATTAGTGGTGAAATTTAAATGTGAAGAACAATCACATTTCTAAATTATTAGTTTTTGATTTCGGATGTTGAAAAATCTGCATTTAGTTTTACTCTTTATGTAACATCTCGTCCCGAGGGAACCATAATTAACCGACTGGTATCGCCAAAATCTTTGAAATTCACAAACTTGTCCGTTAACCATCGCTTCTAACCCGCTAACTGATGCAATACAGAATGCTTCAGAGATTGAACTAGAGCTGAGTGA
>OVAN01013655.1:0-12670 GCA_900406275.1 Anastatica hierochuntica
CAACGCGGTCAATCGTATAGTTTAGACTCTTCCGGTGCTTAAGTTAATCGTTGCCGTTTTATATGATTGATACAAAATCCATGGAAAGCACGAATCCTTGTGATTCCTGTCATGATGGTTTGACGGAAACTACAATCGAGACGCCATGAGAGATGATCGAGAGACGATTCGAAGGAAATGACGATCGGAAAGGGCGTGGTTCAGTCAACAGGCTACGACTAAACGTCATCCGTGCCTCAGCGCCAACTGGTGCCGAGACAGAAGCTCTGTCTTGGCGCCAAGTGGCGCCAAGGACGAAGCTTGGTCTTGGCGCCAGTTGGCGCCAAGGACCGTGCTTGGTCCTGGCGCCAGTTGGCGCCAAGGGCCGTGCTTGGTCGTGGCGCCAGTTGGTGCCAAGGACCGTGCCTGGTCCTAGCGCCAATTGGCGCCATGGACCGTGCTTGGTCCTGGCGCCAGTTGGCGCCAAGGGTCGTGCTTGGTTCTGGCGCCGGTTGGCGCCAAGGAGGATCCTCGGTCTCGGTTCCAATTGTCGCCTGGATGGGCTTCAGGACTCATTCATAGGTTTGGCGTCGATCGACGTTCAGACATTCCTCTGAAGCGAAGTGTTTCTTCAACTCCTTCGGCGGTTTCGTTTCACTTCAAATTTTGTGTTTGTAGGCCTCTGGAAGTTTCGGGCGTCGATTTCAATGTTACCGTTTTCGACCCCAACACTCCTACCAAAAAACGGCCCTAGCAAACCCTATGAGGGATACACTAACGAGTCTCTTGGTGTGGAAGCCATGCTAACAGAGAGATCAAAAGCTATGGAGAACATGATAAAGCGTCTGCCGGGAGTAGCTCCACCGAGTATCAGGAGCGCTCCCAACTCCTATGAAGATACACCTTTAGTTGACGCTATTGCCTATGGCGAAGTACCCAAGATGTTCTTTTGGTCAACCATGACTCTATACGACGGGACCACCAATCTGGACACGCACATCTAATAATATCGCCAACGCATGCTCACTGCCCCCTCATCGGCTACGAGCACTTCGATGTCTGTATGTGCAAATGATTTGGAGAAACCCTCACAGGCCCATCGCTGGTTTGGTACTCCAACCTCACCAGCGGCTCTACCGACTCCTTCGCCATGCTACGCTTCATCGAGTAGTTTGTTAGCAGCCGTCTTGAGACGTAATCCCAATGACCTCTATAGGATCAAGCAATGCTCTGGTGAGAGCTTGAGAGAGTGTCTCCACCGGTTCAATGGGGTGAAGTTTTCGGTCCCCAACTGTGTCCCCTCCGTGGCCATCTCAGCCTTTAGGCAAGGGATGCTGCACGATGGCGACCTGTACAAGGACCTCACTAAGTACCCCTGCCATACCATGGAGGACATTTTCTCCAAGACCTGGGCCCAAATTAAATGGGAAGAAGACCCACCTTATCAGGCCCAACTAGCGCAGAGAAATAATCCCAGAAGTGATGGTCACTCTAAGGCCTCCAGGGACGATAAACCTTACTCTAGGTTTGGACTTGAAAACTTCGCCAAGGGTGGCCCCAAAGGATGGCCAAAGCCCTTGGCCAAAGAGGAGCACGAAAAATATGTGCCCATTACTAGGCCCAACGTGTTCAGTATGGTGATATCCCCGACTGAGATAGTGACTGAGCTGGGACATACTAAGGAAAGGTCAAACGGCCTGTAATGATGCGCGCCCCTCAGCACAAGAGAGACACATCTAAGTGGTTTGATTTTCACCACGACCACGATCACTTAACGAATGAATGCTTCCAACTAAAGCTCGAAGTTAATGAGTTGCTCAAAAAGGGATACCTACGAGAATTACTCTCAGAAAGAGGAAGGGCGCTCACTCATGAACATACCAAGAACGACATTCCCATGGGAACAAGGCCTGATACGCCAAGACACGATTATGATGTTAACTTCATTACTGGAGGATCAGAAGTAAGCGGGGTGACAATCTCTGCCGCCAAGAGAAGCTCTCGCGCTGCTAAGATCAACCATGGAGTAGATGTCATGATGGTTAGCAGAGAGCGTGAAGATGGTCCTGGCTTAATAAGCTTCACCACTAATACGGGCGGAGAAGTGATGACTCCACACAATGATGCCCTGGTGATATCGTTGAAAGTTGCGAACTGCCTCATGAAGCGAACCCTAGTCGACAATGGCAGCTCAACTAACATCACCTTCACCAACGCCTTTGAAGGCTTGAGACTAAACGAAGAAGAAATCACAAAAATTTCCACTTCTCTAGTCAGTTTCAGTGGCAAAGTAAAGCTGACCATGGGAGAAGTAATCCTACCGGTATACGTTGGAAGTATCAACCAAAGGACCAAGTTCCTCATCATAAATTTCTCCTCGACTTACAAAGCAATAATGGGGAGGCCCTAGATACATGATATGAAGGTTGTTCCATCAACTCTACATCAATCCCTAAATCTCTAACACCTTTGGGAACAAGGGAGATCAGAGGAAATAAAAAACGTGCCCGGTCATGCTATCAGACGACCCTCAGAGCCATTGCTCCAAAGCTCCGCTTGATGGCCACCGCCATGGAGATCTCATATGAGCCATTGCATGAAGGAAACAGTCCTCAAAGAATATTGTCGCATACCAGTCAGGGGGCAAGGCCACAGGCAGGAGACGAGCCTGGCGGGAGCACAGGGTACGAAATAACATAATAGCTGGAATGTCATCCACAACGGGAATATCTATTCTAGGAAAGAAGGCCTTGGCGTAAGCCTTGGAATCCCTTCTTAGCCATGAGATGGCCATCGTTTTTCTTATAATTCAATTATGTAATAAAAGTTCCGCTATTCTTTGACAAAAGAAACTGCGGGTCTTGAAATACATTCTATAAAGGAAAGAAAAACAATTTCTTTGGAGAAAAATATATAACATCTTTAAAAACTCCTTAGGAATCTACCAAGGCCTTGTGCCAAAAAAAATCCATATAATGCGGAAGAGATCCTAAAAACCATGGCCGAAAGGTCATGGCGGAATGTGGACGGGCTCCTAACTATGGTCATCGAATGCAGACCAGATCCTAAAAACAATGGCCGAAAGGTCATGGCGGAATGCAGACGAGTCTCCAAAAACCATGGTCAAAAGGTTGTGGCGAAATGCGGGCCAGATCCTAAAGATGGTAGATGCAATGATCAAAACTATGAGTTAGCAAAACTAATGGATATGTGCACCCCCTGTCCATCCTAGTATGAGGCTCATAGAAAAACATAAAACCGGCCGGTCAAAATAAAGCTAGCAAAACTATGACACACGGTGTCAATAAGGCTTCGGCCCTAGGACTATATGTCAAAAGAGACCTTGTGCCCACATGCAGGTGTGCCCACCGATCACATGTATTAAAACATGGATCCCAATCGAGACTAAGGCTTGTTACCTAAACGCTTATGATCTCGTGACTCATACGATGTGAAGTTAGTAGGGAACCTTAGCTCACCAAAGGCTTGAGGCCCTAACTTATGGTTAATACCACCAAAAAAGCATGGTTCTCCAGGCCATCTGCCCTCGAGCTTAGATATCAAATATAGAAATTTGTAAATATAATGCCCAAGAGACCATGGTCCACCAAGGGCCATGTGCCCCACCTTTTTCTTTGAGTGCAAGTTCAATGATGAAAGATCGTGGACCTACCAAAGCTATGGATGTCTAGGCCCCCTTGGAGCGGCTAGAACCAACAAATCAGAGCGCTCTAGCCTCCCAAGGTTGAGAGCCCCGCAAATTTGGATGTCATGCCTAGAGAGCAAGAGAGCCCTAGAACTTTAAAGGAGAACACGAGGAGCTAACCTCTACCATGGACCTGACATGATCAGAGAAGACGGATCCAGAATACACAGCCCATACCTTCAGAAAGGAGTATGGAGATAACCTAGCACAACCAACAAAAACCCATTCATTGTGATGACCTCTGCTGCGATTCACCAAGGCTATAATAATGATTCAGTGGAGCATGTCTGCCAAAATGATAGACTAAGCAGATGACAGAACAATAAAGAGGTCGAAGGAGTGAAAAGCAACAAGAAGAAACCAAGAAGGAGGTGAGATGAAAGCCCTAATGGTTTTTCAAGGCTGAAAGTCTCTAAACTCAAAGTCACAGGAAGTTTCGAGGCCAAGAAACCTGAGAACAAGCTCAAAGGCGCGAAAATCCTAAAAAAGTTCAACACCCGTAAAGAAACCTACGCAGGGTAAAATACGGTGCTAGACAAAACAAATGCGTACAAGTCAAGATGACGTTCGCTGATTCCTATGGCCTTTGATAAAAAGCTATCGAGGGTATCAAGACTTTTGCCACTTAAAGAAATGGCGAGAATGGTCATGGCCTCCACTGGCGGAAATAACCTACTTGCAATAAGATGACTGCTATGAACCTTTGAGATAAAAAAGGAAAGATCACAAAAAGGTATCCCTATCTCACATTCAAAGACGACGACTACCTCAAAAGCAAGTCCATATTCCCATAGCCTAAAGCCAAGGCTAAAGCAAGGAATGGGTCAGAGGAGTGGAAGCCAAGTCAGATGTGATAAAAGGCCATGGCGACAAGTTTTGATATTGGATAAACAAAAGGCGAAGGAGCCCATGGATTTTATTATATCATCAGAAGATTCTTTACAAAGGAACGATGTAAAGCTAAATGCTACAAAGCGTCTTACTACAAGAATGGAAGCTATTACATTGGGTCAAATTAGTACATCTCTAACGACTAAGCTATGGTGAGAAGCCAGGCAATATCCTGGAACCCGCATGACCTGAAGCCAAAGGCATGACCAGACTTCTACTAAGGTTGAGGACGCCTCCCCTGCCTTGGACACAGAGTGCCTATCAACAAAAGACGGATCCACACCATGGAGTACCAATAAATCTTCCCGTGATGGATAAGATCAGACCCACTTATACGCACCAGAGCTAAGGACCAGAGAGAGGTGCCTAAGGTGGAGACTCACCCTTAGCCTGGAGAAGCCTTGATTCCTTCTATTGCCATGGCGACAATAGACCCCGAAGAGTCCAAGGGGACCCAAGCCCGTCAATTGTGGTTGTTGTGGCCACAATGACCAAGGATGGCCAAGTGATCGTACTAAGTGTTCCATCGTCTTCTGAACATGGTTTCCGATGCTGACATGGCTCACCTTTGGCCTGGAAAACCACCTTCACTCCTTTAGCCCTCATAATGGTTTGCCTTGGCAACGTTAAAACCAAGGGAAGCGCCAAGGATGTTTAGTCCAGGAGGAGATCACCAAGGTGGAATTCCATTCGGATGACCATGGCAGCAACCAAGACGATGACCCGCCATCACTCCCAAGCTCGATTAAAGATCTCGAAGGTTGTCACTCCGTCACCGCATGCGATGCCCACCTTCAAGCCAGATCTGAAGCAACATGGAGAGATCGACATGAAGCGTTGGCCATGATTCCTTGTCTTGACGAGATCTCCACCCTTGGACAATGGAGGAAATGCAGAGGTGATCCTCGGAACTAGGGAAGCCCAAGAGTCTCCTAAGCGAATCTGAAGTCGATCCTTTGACGATCTCATCTCGAACCTTCAAACCAGAAAGAAGAACGATCAGGTCGCATGTGTATAGGTGGATGATGAGACGCTAAAAACTGAACTTTAGCAATCTCTACAAAGTTTTCATAGAGATTAGATGGCTAAAGCACGACGATTCACCATGGAGATCAGAAAAGAAATGTTACCTTAATACTAGAAGTCGAAGCAGCAGAGACACAAACGACGAAAACCGTCAGAGATCTATAGATTCAAAAGAAAAATGGTTAGAAAACCGCTCAAAGATCTACGAAAAATATCATCGATGGTGAAATCCTTAAGTCAAAATCGAGTATCTACTGCCATCAACTCAGCACAATCACTTCTAAGGGTAAAAGAAAGCCAGATCTAGTGGAAATGCGCTAAAGACTTACCGAAAAAAGCAGAGGAAGTGGTGATCTTTTAAGAGAAAACCCTAATCTGACTTTGAGGAGGCAAGTGAAAAAGTGATATGACCAAGAATCATCACTTTCCCGCTTATATATAGCCCTAGCGGATATTGGCCAAAGACAAAAAGAGAAGCCCAAATTACGCCATAGAGTTCAAGCCCAAGAGATCATCTAGAAGATGTGGCCCACCAAGCGCTAATGAGACTCACCAAGGATGAAGCCATAGCAGCGGGAACCATGGCGGAAGCTTCTCTCATTTTTGTTTACTTTCACAAAGTTGATCCTAAAACTAAGGTATGAATCGAAATCTCTTAAGACATGATCTACTCTTCAAATTCACACGTGGAAAATGAAGAGTTGGGGCAGCTGTTGGCAATAAATTTATTCCCTTAGAGTTCGGCTATAGCCTAGACCAAGGAGACATAGATAAACCCCCTAGTTGTAGGTGCTAACACAGGGCATAGCCGAGGTAGGGCGGATATCCCCTAAGTCGGTCTAAGATTTTAAGAGATAAGGACAAATACCTTATTTGAATCTTGGGAAATATTCGTTTTGTATGATATGCTCGAATATAGGAGTTATCCATAAGATAAATGGAAACCCTAACTCGAAAGCTATAAATACAAAGGGAAGAGCCCTAATTCAAGGATCTGACCCCGAAATCCAAAACTTATACACTATTGTAATCGAGCTCTTATCAATCAATAAAGAAGAATCTTTTACATACTAAGTCTTATTTTTCGCTCATCTTCCTCATCTTTCTTATTCTGAAATCCTAAAAACCGATAGCTATTTGTTCTTGTTCTTCTCCATTGAAGAACATCTAAAAAACCCCCAAACACTGATGATTACAATGAATTTTAAAGGTTGGAGCTTATAACGAATTTGATTCAGTTAAGTTTGGTCTCCTAGAGGCTCGATTTCGCTCATTTGATGGTTGTTTGTGATTAGAACCGCTTCTAGGTTAGTCTTTCCTTATCATTGTATTCTCCATATGCTATTTAATTATGAAACTTCAATTGCACAACTTGGTTCGCGTGGCAGAGATTGGTTTTAACTTGACTGAGTTTTCTTCGATTTGTGGCTCAATTGGGTGCTTCAAAATGAATTTTTGGCGCTCCTAAAACTGTTTGGAAATTTCTTCACATTTTGCCTTTTTTATCATATTCAGCGGTGAAACTTGGTTCAACTCCAGAAAATTTTTGAATTAGCAATCTTCTTGGCTTTGTGTTTTTGTCGAGCTAATTTTTGATATAGATCCATGCCATCCACTTTCTCTCAATATTCAAATGTATTTTGGTGTGGAGTCTCAAGCGTAATTTTTTTCTTAGATCTCTATTGAAATGCTCAATTTGTGTTCTGTTTAGGGGTTTTTTTGGTGATTCCTAGATGGAGGAGAACAAGAACAAAGGATATTGATGGTTTGTTAGGGTTTTCAAGAAAGATAAGCGAAAGAGACAAAGAGATATGTAGAACGACTCTTCTTTATTGATTGAATAAGAGAGATCGATTACAAGTGTATGTGTTTGTCAAAGTTTTTGGATCCCTGAATTAGGGTTCTTCCCTTTGTATTTATAGCCTTCGAATTAGAGTATTTCCATATATTTTATGGATAACTTCTATGTTCGAGTCTATGTTACAATAAGGAACATTTCCCTAGATTCATTAAGGCATTTATCCTTATATCTTAAGATTTAGACCGAATAAAAAGATATCCACCCTACCTCGACTAAGACCTCGACTTGGCGATGGTGTCCTTGGCTATGGTCTTGGTTTGCACCTACAACTAGGGGATTTATTTATGTCTCCTTGGTCTAGGCTATGGTCGAACTCTAAGCGAATAAAATTACCCCTAACTGTTGCCCCCCACTCTTCATTTTCCACATGTGGAATTTGAAGATTAGATCTTTTCTTAAGAGATTTCGGTTCATACCTTAGCTTGGGATCAAGTTTGTAAAAATAAAGAAATAAGAGTAGCTCCAGCCATGGCTTTCGTTGGCATCGCTAGTTCTTCGCTGCTATGGCTTCATCCTTGGTGAGTCTCATTAGCACTTAGCGGGCCACATCTTTTTAGATGAACTCTTGGGCTTGAACTTCATGGCATGATTTGGACTTCTCTTTACGTCTTCGGCCCATTACCGCTAGGGTTATATAGGCGGAAAAGTGATGAGTCTTGGTCACTTCACATTTTCGATTGCCTCTTCATAGTTAAAATAGGGTTTTCTCTCGAGGGGCCACCCCATTTTCTGCTCTTTCCGGCAAGTATTTGGTATATTTCGGGTAGGTCTTGCTTTCTTTTACCCTTAGTAGAGATTGCGTTAAGGCGATGGCAGTAGATCTTCGATTTTAACGTAGGTGTTCCACCGTTAATGATCTTTTCTGCGGATCTTCGAGCGGTTTCTAACCATTTCTCTTTTGATCCTACAAATCTCTAACGGTTTCTGTCGTTCGCATCTCTGTCGCTTCAACTTCTGGTACTAAGGTAATTCTTTTCTCTAATCTGTATAGTGAATCGTCACGCTTTAGTCGTCTGATCCTTTCGACAAACTTGTAGAAATCGCTAAAGTGGGGCTTTTAGCGCTTCATCATCCGTGTTCATAGACATGCAGTCTTACTGCTTTCTCTTTTATCTTACAGGTCCGAGATGAGATCATCAAAGGATCGGCTTCATAATTTTTTGGGAGTCTCTTGGGATTCCCCAAATCAAAGGGTCGCCTCTGGATTTTTCCCGTTGTCCAAGGGCAAGGATTATGTCAGGATAAGGAGACAAGGTCATCGCTTTACGTTGATTCCTCCATGGTGCTTCAAAATTGGTCTGGAAGTGCACAATGCTTGTGGTGATGGAGTAGCAGCCTTCAGGATCTACCATTGAGCTAGGCAGCGATGGCAGGTTACTGCTTTGGCTACCACCACAGTTACCCGAATGGAATTTCACCTTGGTGATCTCCTCTTGCCACCACGGTTACCCTTGGTGCTTCTTTCGGTTTTGACGTCGCCAAGGATATCCATGACAAGGATTAGTGGAGTGAAGATGACTCTTCAAACCGAAGGTGAGCCGCATCAGCATCTGAAATTATGGTCGGAAGACGGAGGAACCCTTAATACGGTCGCCATGCCATATTGGACCATCGCGACCACTACAACCACAATTAACGGGCTTGGATCTCCTTGGACTATTCGGGGTCTATTGCCGCCATAGCAATAGACGGACTCGAGTCTTCTCCAGGTTATGGGTGAGTCTCCCCCTTAGGCGCCTTGCTCCTATCCTTGGCCTTGGTGTTTATAATCTGGTCTGTCTTATCTACCAGGGGATACTTGATGTGAATCTTGGGCTGGATCCGAATTTTATCGATAGGCACTCAAGATCCAAGGAGGAGAGGCTTCCTTAGCTTCAATAGAAGTCCTCAAAGGCATTGCATGGCTTCTCACCTTAGCTTAGTCATTAGAGATATATTGATGAAACCCAACGTTGTAGCTTTCATTCTTATGAGAAGATGCTTTGTAAGTACTTGGCTTGTCATCATTCCTTTGTAAGAAATTTTCTGATGATGTTTCGTTTATTTATTATCCAAGTTCATCGCCATGGCCTTTTATTGCATCTGACTTGGCTTACACTCCTTTGATCCACTCCTTGCCTTAGCCTTGGCTTTAGGTCACGGGAATCTGAACCGACTTCCGAGGCAGCCATCGTCTTTGAATGCGGGATATAGATACCTTTTTAAGTGACCTTCCTTTCATTATTCCAAGGGATCATAGTAATCACCTTATCGCAAGGGTATCATTCCCACCAATGGAGGCCATGGCAAACCTTGTTACTTCTTCAAGTGGCAGGAATTTTGATACCTCTAATAGCTTTTCATTGAAGGGCCATAGAAGTCAACGACTGCCATCTTGACTTGTATGCGTTGGTTTTAATTAGCACCATATTTTGCCCTGCGTGAGTTCCTTTGCGGGTGCTGAACTTCTTTCGGTCCTCATTTTCTGCTTAGCTTCTTCTTGCTGCTTTTCATTCCTTCGACCTTTTTATTATCCGGTCATCTTCTTAGTCTATTATCTTGGTAGACATGCTCTATCGAGGAGACGCCGAATCAATATTGTGGTCTTGGTGAACCGCAACAGATGCCCTTTGCAACAAATGGGTTTGCGCTGGTTGGGTTGGATTATCCTTGAACTTCTTTCTGAAGGTGAAGACTATGGACTCTGGATCCGTCTTTCAGATGTATGATCCTGTCAGGTCCATGGCAGAGGTTAGCTCCTTGCGTTCTCTACTGAGTTCCAGGGCTCTCTTGCTCTTCGGGCATGACATCCAGATTTATTAGGCTTTCGGCCTTGGGTGGATAAAGCACGCTGAGCTGTAGGTTCTTGCCGCTATACTGGGGCCTAGACACCCATAGCTTTGGTAGGTCCACGATCTTTCATTGTTGAACCTGTATTCAAATAAAACGTGGGGCACTTGGCCTTAGTGAACAAAAGATCAGTGGTGGTCATAACCAAGAGTAATTGTGGGGCATCAAGCGCTTTGTGAACCATAGGTCAAATCTGTCAGACTACGAGAGTCTGGTTTCTATGAGCTAAGGTCCTGCTAATTTTACGTTTTATGAGTCGCGAATTTATAAGCGTTTAAATGACAAGCCTTAGTCGATTGGGATCTATGTTTCAATACATCGATCGATGGGCACACCTGCCTCTGGGCACACTTGATTTTTAGACATTTAGTCCTTAGGTTGAAGCCTTATTGACACTTTGTGTCATAGATTTTGCTAGCTTTATTGTTACCCACCAGTTTTAAGTTTTTCCCTATGAGTCCCGTACTAGTATGGACAGGGGGTGCACATATCCATTAGTTTTTCTAACTCATAGTTTTGATGCATTGCATCTACCACCATTAGGAGCCCATCCGGATTCTGCCATGGACTTTCAACCATGGTTTTTAGGTTCTCATCCGCATTAGATGGACCATAGATAGGACCCCATCCGCATTCCGCCATGGCCTTTCAGCTATGGTTTTTAGGATCTCATCCGCATGATAAGGATTTTTTTTGGCACAAGGCCTTGGTGGGCATAAAGCCTTAGTAGATTCCTAAGGAGTTTTTCAAAGATAGTGTATATCGTTTTTCCTCCAAAGGAAATCATTTTTCTTTGCTTTCAAGAATGTATTTCAAGACCCGCAGTTTTTTGTCAAAGAATAGTGGGAGCTTTTATTACATTATTGAATTCTACGGAAAACGATGGCCATCTCATGGCTGATAAGAAGTGCCAAGGCTTACGCCAAGGCCTTCCTGCCTAGAAGTTGTATTTTTGAGGTGGAGGGCGTTCCAGATGCTCTCTCCCGTGTCCGCCTAGCAGTTTGTAGGATCTGGCATTTCGTACCCCTGAGCTCCCGTCAAGATCGTCTTCTTGCCTATGGCCTTGCCATCTGACGGATATGCGACACTATTATTTAGGGTTTGCTTTCTTCATGCAATGGCTCGACAGAAATCTCCATGGCTGTGGTCATTGAGCGGGTCTTTGGAGTGATGGCTCTAAAGGTCGTATGATAGCATGAGCCGGCCCGTTCCGGATCTCTTCTGATCTCTTTGATTCCCCAAGGCGTTGGGAATTTCAAGGACTGATGTAGAGTCGATGGAACAACCTTCATCTCATATATCCAGGGCCTCCCCATTATTGCGTTATACGACGAGGAGCAATCCATAATGAGGAACTTGGTCCTTTGGTTGATACCTCCGACGTAGACTGGCACGATTACTTCTCCAAGGGTTTGTTTCACTTTGCCACTGAATCCGAATAGAGAAGTAGACTTTCTGGTGATCTCTTCTTCTTTTAGTTCTAAGCTTTCGAAAGCGTTTGTGAAAATTATATAAGTCAAACTGGCGTTGTCGACGAGGATGCATCTTATGAGGCAGTTTGCAATTTTTAATGATATCACCAGGGCACCGTGGTGCAGAGTCATCACTTCTCCTTTGGAATTGGTGGTGAAGCTTATTATGCCAGGACCGCCTTCACGTTCTTTGCTTACCACCATGACATCTCCTCCATGGTGGACCTTGGCAGCGCGAGTGCTTCTCTTGGCAGCGCGAGTGCTTCTCTTGGCAGCAGAGATTGTCACCTTGCTTACCTCTGATCCTTCAGTGATGAAGTTGACGTCATAACCTTGCCTTGGCGAACCAGGCCTTGGCCCCATAGGAACGTCATTCTTGGTCTTTTCATGAATGAGAGCCCTTGCTCTGTCTGAGAGGAACTCTCGTAGGTATCCCTTTCTGGGAAACTCATTCACTTTGAACCTTAGATGGAAGCAATCCTCCGTCAGGTGACCGTGGTCGTGGTGAAAATCGCACCAATTAGATGTGTCTCTCTTATGCTGGAGAGCCCACATCTTTACCGACCACTTGACTTTTCCGGTCAAATGTTCCAGCTCGGTCACTATCTCGGTCAGGGATATCACAATGCTGGACATGTCGGCCCAGGTCATGTGCACGTACTTCTCGTGCTCCACTTTTGCTAAGGGCTTTGGCCATCCTCTGGAGCCACCCTTAGCGGAGTTTCCATGTCTAGAATTAGCGTTAGATTTATCATCCTTGGTGGCCTTGGAGTTACCATTTCCTTTGGGATGATTTCTCTGCACCAGTTGGGCCTGATAGGTTGGGTCCTCCTTCCATTTAATTTGAGCCCAAGGTTTGGCATAAATTCTCGCTAGAACTTGTCTTGATCTCAAACTTACGATTAC
>OVAN01013656.1:0-12668 GCA_900406275.1 Anastatica hierochuntica
GAATAGGATTCTGACGAAAAAAACTATCTAATAATCATGTTTCATCCAAAAAAAATGTTATATAAAGATGCATAACCAAAACATAAATAAATCGTAGTGTTTATTATATTTTAAAACCTGATATTTTAGGCCTATTATCGAAAACATATCTTCAGATGTTTGGTCGATGACACGCGTACCAAATCTTATTAGATTTGTCCCAGACAAACTTAACGGGAATATGGTAATAACGAGGACTATGAAATCTTCAACAAAGACAATGAACGTAGTATATAAGCAAGTATTTCAAAATACGTTGTATATCACGGTACGTTTTCTTAAATATAATTTTTGTATTACCATTTTCAAAGATATACTAATGTCAAGTTGTCTAATAATTTGCTAATTATTTGTTTTGGTTTGTTTGTAGGATTTATGGATCGTGAACTTTGTTTGGTTTTTGTAACACTAACTATATCGAATCTACTTTTTCTCTTTCTTAAAATTCAATTGGTATGCCTTAGTATTCTAAACTCTGTAATCGTTTTCTTAATAATGTTAAATGTTTCTCTTTTCTTCTGTGGCCTATGTTGTTATTTTTGCAATGTCTAACGAATACCCATTTAAAATGAACTCATAGCATCAACCGAAATTACACAACATACATAAATAATCATGTAAAATTAGATCATAGCATCAACCGAAATTACACTACATACATAAATGATCATGTAAGCCTTCACACCTATGCATGAAACAACGTATGATGCCATATAATTGAGAGTTCGGTCTAGCCCGCACTGGGTGCGGACCGATCACCTAGTATCTTTTAATTTGTTTTCATTTCACAAGAATTTAATAACATTCCAAAAAGAAAATGTGAAGGATCAATTCTCAACCATTTTGATGTTATTTTTGATGGAATTCCATGAATTCTCTTTAAAACCTTCACAATGTCTTAAAATCAATCATTTTAGAATTTGTTTCAATGTCTTAAAAAGAACAATTAAACATTGTTTTTGCTTTTATTTTTTTGTTGATGTTCTAAGAAAAGAGCAAAAGCTTGAACATCAACACAACACAAGTTTTTAGCAAAGTCCAATCTTCTCTTGTGTTACACAACATACACTTAGGAGGGTACAAAATTTCCAATCTTCTCACATAAAAGCATCATCTAACTCGGCATTGTATAAGAAAAAGATGACACGAAAAGGTTGTTCTATCGAAGCAAATCATAATGGTTTCTACCACTGTAAAGAAGCCTAACAACATTCTTGTTCGTCTTCCCTTTTCCCCAGCCTCCTTTAAATTCACTTCCGTACTTGGCAATTGGTATAAAACCCGACCCATACCTTCCTTTTCCGTGCTGGAAACAAGAATTACCAACCGAGTCAAGATCCATATACAACTTAACCAATTCTTGTCTCCTTAAATCTCCAAATCAAAGGACCCTTTTTACCTCGTGCTCGGGTATGTAGACAATGATTGGTTGTTTACATAGCTTGGAAAGAACCTGTTGAAAGCAAAACCATGACTTTTATAATCGTTTCTAAATGATTGCAAATTTGAGTCTTTATAAAAATGCAGGGAACTTACTAGTAGCTCGGACTCCCCTCCCCAGAAATCGTGTCTTCCAATCCGCTCGCAATAGCTGAAGTAAAAAAAAAAATGCTTATATGGTGATAAAAGAAACATATCCATTTCAGTTGAAAATGTGAAGGAGTGATGAATTTTATGAGTCACCGTTTCAGAGATTCATCCACTGTGATAGCTATTAAAGCTTCCTTGTACTTTTCCCTTTCCTTCGGGTCATTGCATATAACCTCTTTCACAGCCATTCGTAACTCATCTGTGGAAGAAATGCAACTCTCTTTCTTTCAACACAACGAAACGAGTTTAAACATTCAAACAGATGAGGTTCCTTAACTAATCACCACAAAACATTTTAGCATACAACGATTTGCCAGAAACCAAAAAACTCTGCAAGCTTTATCTAGTTCAAACTCTCGGTTTTTGAAAACGTTCAATAAAAATCAAAATATGGTTGAAGAAAGCAAGGAGATACGATGAATATAGTTCTTGCAGACATACTATCAGATGGTAAGGTAATCCCACTTATATGGTTAAGTCAATACCTTACAAGAAGAAAGATTTGAAAAATCAGTTTCATCAATGTCATCAGTCTCATAAGTAGCATACTTAAATCCCATTCAAGTAAATAACATCCTCATAAAAAGAGCAGAGAGATCTAAGTCATACATGTCTATCCATTGACAAGGATAAGAAAAACATGAGCTTTGATTGGATTATATGATGATGATGATGATTAAAAAAAGAAGAAGAAGTTACCTGCATCATCTCTCTCTCTCCGGGAGTTAAGAGTAAGACCTTTGTTAAAGGCCATCCCTTTCACCTAATTTAACATTGAACAATTACATATCATTTCCTCAGGGAAGACCCAAAAAGAACACAGAACAAAAAAAGCATAATGTACAAATCACCAGTGCTCGAAACAAACATCGACCATCCCCAGTAACTCTATCTACAGCATACTGCTCAACTTTTTTCGCCGCATGAGGTTGATTCCTAAAAAAATCGATATAGGGTTTATAACAAAAATTGATTCAATGGTTATAAAAGCTGAAGACGGAGAAAAAAACCCACATCGAAGAACCAATCCTGGCGAAGAAGACATAGCTATTCCTCTGCGTGTTGGTGCTCAAGAACGAGGCGGGGAGTGAAGTGGAGGAGGAGATTGAATCACAAATAGAAGAAGTAGGGGAAGAAACAAGCTCGAATCGAGCAAACCCATGTCTCAGCTGCTCGAGAATCTTACCTGCGCCCAGAGGAAAATTTTGAATGTTTGTTCCGAATCAAACGAGGAACAAAGTGAAGACGATGCAGAGGAATTGCAAGTGTTACTGTTCGATGGTTTAAGCTCCATGGAATCTCTCTTGCACGGGGATAAGGGAATTCGAAACTTTCGACTTTAAAGAAGTGGAAAAGAAAGTTTCACCATTGAAGTTTTGGTTTATAGAGGTTAGTATCTTAAAGTTAACACAAATCCGTTGTAGTCTAGCTGGTCAGGATACTCGGCTCTCATCCGAGAGACCCGGGTTCGAGTCCCGGCAACGGAGTACTTTTTTGTTTTATTATTGATCTAACTCACGTGTGAGATATAGGGTTTTTATTTTGATTTTTAGATTATTCAGACATAAAAACTTGGTTCCAATTTAAAGCCGACTAATTTTTGAATCCAGATATTAATTCAGTTATTATTTTCCACGTATTTATGGATATTTTGAAGACATTTTATGTTTAATTATTTATGAATATTTTTGGATTTTTAATCTAAAATATAATTCGAGTATTTTTTATAATGGCGATTTTATTTTTTTAAACTCAATCTATCGATAAATTGTTTGAAATACATCTCGAGATAAGAAAAAAAAAATTCAAAAATTTTTTTTATGGGAATTGAAGTTTGGCTAAAATATCAGTTATTGAGTTGTTTTGTCGAGGGGTCCAAAACACAGATGCTTTTTGAAACCGATGTAGCCATAGTTTAATATCTCTGATTAAATTGTTATGTTGAAAACAGAGAGCACCTTGAAACAGAGATACTAATTGTAAATTGTCTTCTTCGAAATGAACCATCGTGAATCCTTTACTCCATAGAACTTGCAATGATATGAGTAACGCCTGCAATTCCGATTCTATAGGATCCTGACATATTGAACCCACCGAATGACTGGATGTGAGATAAACACCACTATCATCGCTAACCACTCATCCAGCCCTTGACGGTAGTTGGTGATTAAATCATCAATCAAAGTTACACTTAACAAAATCCGGTGGTATTTTTTGCCATGAACAACGATATGGTCGATTATAGAACCTGTCCTAACCTCAACTTGATTTTCAGCGTAAACTCATTCCAATGAGTCTTTAATGATTATGTTTACATCATTCAAAATGGGTAATTGGCGAACAAAAACCGCAGTGTGAAAATTTGAGTGTATGTCGACAATAATAGATAGCTTCTGGTCCAAGGAACTTTGTGGATTCAACATGGAAAGGTCTTGAAGTTGAAGGCCTCTCCAGACCGCTTGCGCATGGGGACACAAGAAGAAAAGATGATCAAGGCTCTCTTCCTCCTGCCAACACCGTGTACAAATTGTATCTGTGGAAATATGACGGTGTCTAAGGATGGAACCCACCAGTAAGGCATATGAAGATAGACGTCACATAAAATGTTTTAATTTTGGAGATGTTTTGAACTTCCAAATCGCCTGTTTGAAATCCACATTACCAGGAGGAGGAATAGGTTGATTTAAGTCTAAAGGAGAAGCAAGCCAATACCTGACTTCACCGTATAGAAACCATCTTTAATATAATCCCAACCAATAAGGTCAATATCTGAAGTAGTACTCAGTTGCAGCCTCTAAATCAAGTCCACATCCTCTTGTACCATGTTGGATTTAAGTTTGGCGACATCCCAACCTCTGTTAGAGGGGAGCAGAACATCTTTAACCAGACCTATCTGTTGTATAGGACCAATAAGACGACACAGTGGTCTTGGAGGTTTCGTGGGTAGCCAATTGTGGTTCCAAGTCGATGTGTCTTCGCCATTGCCAATCAAGACTCGCATCCCACGCTTGAGTAGATCTCTGTCACTAAGTAACGAACGCCATATGAATGAAGGCTTTTGACCTAAACTCGCTTCCAATAGGGATGAAGTTGTAAAGTATCGATCTTTAAGAACACAGTCAGCCAAACTCCGAGACTCGTATGTTAAGCGCCACACTTGTTTGGCAAGTAAAGCTAAGTTAAAATTCTCAATGTTTCTAAATCCTACACCGCCTTCTCTCTTAGGTATTCCTAACCGATTCTAAGCAAACCAATGCAATACCCCTTTTGCTCGGTGATTTACTCCACTAAATTTCGCAAGCTCAGCTTCTATGTCTTCACAAACTCTTATTGGCAACTTAAATACATTAATCGTATAGACCGGGAGAGCTAAGGCCACCGTTTTAAGTAGCACCTCTTTTCCCGCTTCCGAAAGAAATGTATTTGACCAATGACTAGTACGATGTTGAACCTTCTCAACTATAACCTTGAAAATGTCCTTCTTCTTGGGATCCACATGCTCCGGTAATCCTAAATACTTCCCATTACCACCATCATTATGTATTTGTAATAACCTACGCATTCTTGTTTAACACCGTCACTAACCTTGAATCCGAAAGTGATGGTTGGCTTAAAGCATCCATAATCACCTTCCCTGGTCTCGAATGCGCATGGAAGAAGAAGAGCGTATCATCGGCAAACATCAGATTCGTAATCGTCGAACCTGTGTTACTCAGTTTAATTCCCTTTAGCTTTTTCGAAGCAGCGGCTTCTGAAAGAATATGAGACATCACTTTGGCACAAATAATAAAGAGATAGGAGGATAATGGGTCCTCTTTGCGGATACCCCAACCTGGTCTTATGTTTCCGTGTGGCACTCCATTGATCAAGACCGAAAAGAAACCGAGTTGATGCATGCTGATATCCATTGTCGCCAAGTTTGATTAAAGCCCAAAGCCTCCATGTTTCGGAGAAGAAAGCTCCATTCCAAATGGTCATAAACTTTTGTTATATCCGTCTTGACCGTCATATAGGATTTTGTCCATCGTTTTCGCGATTTCAAGGAATGAAGAACTTTATGACCAACGATGATATTGTCCATTATGTTTCGCCCTGGAATAAACGTCGCTTGATTCTCACTTATGATCTCAGGCAATGACTTTTTAAGCGAGAAATCAATATTTTCGATATGATTTTATAGCTGAGGTTACACAAGAAGATTAGTCGAAAGTCATCCAATGTCATTGGGAGGTCTTTCTTCGGCAATAAAAACAGATTAATATGGTTCTGCTGTGAGAGCAGAGACGTTGAGTAAAAAAACATCTTCACTTGCCAACATGCATCATCCTTTACAGTAGGCAAGAATTGTTGAAAAAATGCTTCGGTCATACCTTCAAGACCGAGAGCCTTGGTTGCGCCAATATCAAAAACAGCTTTGCGGATTTTGTCATATGTGACCCTACATGTAAGTTGGACATTCATCTCCCTGGATACTCGTGGCGTGAAGTCAGAAAAAACCGAATCCATGGCCATGGTCGAAGGTTGAGAGCTGGTGAATAAATCAGAGAAGTAATTTTCTGTAGCCTTTGCAACCTCACCCTCGCCCCTATAAACATGGCCTGCGGCGTCTTCAATAGCTATTATTTTTTTTTGCAGTTTTGGATTTTGTTGCAGAGTAAAAGAACTGAACACGATTCTTGAGATACCAATAGTGTTCTTCATCTTTGTATGCTTGGGAAAGTTCATATCGGATTTTCTTTATCGCTGCCATCGACATAGAAGAATCAGAGTATGCCTTTTCTAACATTTCCTTTAAACTCGCAATCCGAACCGCTGCGTTTGGTTTATTATTCTTTTTTCCACGATGTGATCACTTTACGGGTGTGAGCGATTTTATTAGCTAGGGGTTGTTAAGAGGGTAAGAGCTTTTTCTAGGAATCATACTCTAGCTCACGAAATTGCTTAGGACACCTTAGATTATCATCATAGCGAAAACTACATCTATTTAGGTTCTTCGAGCGTGAAGAAGATACCACCAGAGGGCACTGGTCGGAGCCCTCAAACGGAAAGAATTCAAGAAGGGCAGATGGGTTAAGAGATAACCATTCAGAGTTAGCTAAAACCTGGTCCAAACAACAACTGATCTTATGAGAGTGTCGGTGACATGTCCATGTAAATTTATTGTCAATGCTCTTTAGTTCATAAAAATCACAAATAGCGATCATTCGACGAAAGTCAGTAAATGTATACTCTGGTCATAAAGGCCTGCCACGTTTCTCAACATTTGATGTTATTTCATTAAAATCATCACCTATTAACCATGGACCTGATAACGTTGTGGACAACCTTTCAATCCTTTCCCACAGGTGGTTACGAAGAGATGTAATAGGGTTCACATACACATAAGACAAAGAAAAAGTTCTTGCATTGATAACAACTTCACAATATACAAGATTGAGAGAATAAAAAGCAACAGAAACAACAATAGAAGACTTTCATAACAAAGCAATGTCGCCGCTATGTCCAATAGGTGGAACCGTGAAATACGACTCATAACCAATATCACAAGCCATGTCTCAGATATTGTCATGACTTTGCTTTGTTTCAAAAACGCATATGATGTCCGGGAGATACCGCTTCCTTATTTCTTTTAGGCGTCAAACTGTCAAATCAATGTCAAACCCTTGACAGTTCCAAAACGTTGTGATCATGGATCCTCCGGTGGTTTAGGGCCCACCGTGCCTTCATTCTTTTCATCATCCTCTTCATGAGTTGTACCACTACCTTCTCCTCGCTCCATCCAATGAACTCGGCGTTGATGTTCTACCAAGATACTCTCTACATACTTATGTTTTCTATTTCCTCTCTCACTATCACCATCAGTTTCTGCATAGGTAGAATATAGAGCAATAGCCTCCTCCATTTCATCATCAATAGGGTCCTCTCTTTGGTTCCCAACACGATCAGCCAAGGCAACATCAGGAAATGATCCGTGAGATAAGGGGATCATATCAAGTGGCGGGCAAGAACCAGGTGATGGAAGAAAATCTGGTCTCACATGTGGAACCTGAAGAGGATTTCCAGGCAATAGACGTTGAAACTCAGGACCCATCTCCAAAAAAGGTTTGCGCGGCCAAATGATCCCCGTTATGCTCCCTCACCATTGGGAACTAACAGAGATAACTCTTGAATCTGAACTACAGTATGGTTCACTCCATCAAACTGATATGCGTCATCATAATCTGGCTCTAGCCCATTCTCTACATTATTACCATTAGGCTGAAGATAGGAATCCGAGTCATGAGTAAGCAATATGCAGTAGATACAAACACCACGAAAATGTTCATAGAATAAGTGAAGTAAGGTATTGACGCCGGGAATGAATTGAAAATGCCTTTGAAACCGTAGGGGTTCTCAGACATCCCAACTCACTTGGATTCTGACGTATTCAACCCAAGGAGCCAGCACATGGTAGTAATCAATTTCCATATGTTGTCTAATGGCCTTGCCGATGTGACCAATGACGTCGTGAATTGAGGAATTGGAAGGGTAATCCTCGAATCTGGATCCAAAACAGAATGAAAAACATCATCAAATGGTTAAATAGAGGAGTCCACCTCTCAAGAACTAGCATCCCTCAATAAATGACCAAGGATCACACTAAATCACCGTCGATAAGGATTCTTCGAATGGAAACACAAACTGAAATCGACGACCCTCCAAAATCCTTCCATACACCACTCCGTCGAGACTCCATAGCCTAGGTAAGTTGAAGACAATATATCGAATGTTCTGTCTCCGCGGCATGAGAGGGCGGTCGATTAGGACGAACCGATGTTCAACCGCCGCCTGCATAACCACATCTGTCGGGAGGACAAACGGAGCATCGTGAATACCTAAGTCCAAATTGTGGTAACGATCTCTTGGATGATTAGCCATTGCAGAGCAACACAAATCAAGCTCATAACTTAGAGAAATTGTAGAAGAGAAGAAGAGTGGATTTTCGAAAATCTCCTAATTGAAACATATATAGCAGTTGAACGAAACCGCTTTCCACACTAAACCACGATTCTTCAACGAGAACATCGTGTACCAGTAACCCAAATCATGGTGACGAGGAAACGTCTCCACTATCGATAAACACTCTTCAACCGTTGTCGAGACGACGAGACTTAAACGGACCGTCAAAGGCGCGGTGATAATCGCCTTCATTTCGTTTTTTTCTCTCATATTTATTTTGAGTATATAATTATATCCGGGATATCTATTATCTTAGTTAGATATCTGAAATATTTTTATTCAGTTTTGTTTGTTTTTATTTAGTAATTATTCAGATATTTTAAAATTTTAGTTAGATTTCATTTAGGGGGTGTTATTCAACTAAAGAATTTCAATGAATTTAAAAGAATTGAAGATTCTATTTAATTCTAGTGTTATTCAAATGTGTTTTAAATGAATTCTCTTAAATTCATATGTTATTGGATTGAGTATTTTGAATAAATCTATTAAATTACTTTAAATTTTTGTGTTATTCAATTTCTTTATTTTCTAATTCCATTAAAAATTAGTGTTATTCAATTTTAGAATATCTTTTACTTTGTTTTCATTTCAAAAGAATTTAATAGAATTCAAAAAAAAAAATGTGAAAGACCAATTCTCAACCATTTTGGTGTCATTTTTGATGGAATTCCATGAATTCTCTTTAAAACTTTCACAATCTCTTAAAATCAATCATTTTTTTAATAATTTTGGTTCGGTTTCGTTTAGTTTCTCCGGTTCAACAACCGGTTAAGTTGGCCACGGCTTAGGCATCATCACGTGGACACGAGTGTATTGTTTTTACTTTTATGGTTTAACGACCAACCGGAAACTTCTGGCAATTGGGGAGAGAGAGAGATAGATAATAGCTGCTTTCTCAAATCAAATCTGCTCTGCATAAGAATTATCGAAACACACTTTCTCTCACGCGCTCTTTCTCTCTCACTCGCATCTTAACACTTGTTTTCTCTTTTCTAAAACCAAACCCTCTCCACGATCTCTTCGATGCTCTCTCTACTCTCGGCTCTCTGATTTTTCTTTGTGTTTTCCTGGTGAGTTTTCTGGGTTTGATTTGAGATTTGCTTGTTTGTTTACAAGAGATTTGAATCAGCAGTGGAACGAATCTGACCATTATCATCTTTCTTCAGTTTGATCGATTAAGTATTTGCAATCTGATTGCTTTTGATTCTCTGCTACTGGGACTTGATTTGATTTGTGTATTTGGTTTTTGGGTTTTGTATATTTAAGGGATTTGGGATCTGCTAATTGAAGAAATCAACTTCAGATATTTGGAGTAAACGAAATGGCTTCATTATCTCATTCAACACTAGCATTTGGCTCTGCTTCTGCTTCTGCTTCAGATTACCTCCGTAGCTCGAGCAATGGTGTAAGTGGGGTCTCATTGAAAACCCTTGGAAGAGCAGCTTTCACAACCAGAAGGAGGGACATGGCTGTGACAGCTCGGCTCAAGAAAGGTAAGAAATTTGATCATCCATGGCCGGCGAATCCTGACCCGAATGTGAAAGGAGGAATCTTGTCTTACCTATCGGATTTTAAACCTTTGGGGGATACGCAAAAGCCTGTCACTTTGGATTTCGAGAGGCCTCTTGTTGAATTGGAGAAGAAGATTCTCGATGTACTAATCCTCATGTGTTTGTTTGCAATCTTCGTTTGGTTGTTTTCTAGTGTGTAGTTTATCTCTTAGTTTTGTTGGTTCTTGTGATGCAGGTGAGGAAGATGGCGACTGAAACCGGATTGGACTTTACGGAACAGATTGTTACTTTGGAGAACAAGTATAGACAGGTAAAAATGCAAGTGTAGATTGTTTCCTCCTCTATTTATATGGTTAAAGGAGACCCGCCATTCGAATTTTATGTTGATGTATATAGCTACAATTTGTTCGGGATGGCATTTATCTGGCCCTGCCATTTTGATCTCAGGCACTGAAAGATCTTTACACGCACCTCACTCCAATGCAACGCGTGAACATTGCACGTCATCCCAACCGACCTACTTTCCTTGATCATATATATAACATCACTGACAAGGTGTGGTCTCTCACTGCTATGGTCTTTTTGTCAGACATTGTGAATAAACATCTTGTTTTTTTTTTTTTTTTTTTTTTTTTTTTTTTTGGGGATTTTNACTTGTTTCAGTTTATGGAGCTTCACGGAGACCGGGCAGGGTATGATGACCCTGCAATTGTCACGGGTATTGGAACCATAGATGGAAAACGGTATATGTTCATAGGTCACCAGAAAGGTAGAAACACCAAAGAAAATATAATGCGTAACTTTGGGATGCCTACTCCTCACGGGTACGTTTTTCACTCGGAGCTTCCTGGTTTGTAGTTAAATGGAAATATTTCAAGTCAACAACAGTCTTACCAAATTTTTGTAATGCGAAAAACAGTTACAGGAAGGCATTACGGATGATGTATTATGCAGACCATCACGGTTTTCCTATAGTTACATTCATTGACACTCCCGGAGCTTATGCAGACCTTAAATCCGAGGAACTTGGACAGGTACTGGAACTATCTTTTTGTGTTTAAAAATTTACTGGTTTATCTGCAGCACGTCATTGTTTTTGCGTATCTGTGTAATAGGGTGAAGCGATTGCCAACAATCTGAGGACAATGTTCGGCCTGAAAGTTCCGATTCTTTCTATTGTCATTGGGGAAGGTGGTTCTGGTGGTGCCTTAGCCATTGGCTGTTGTAATAAAATGTTGATGCTCGAAAATGCTGTTTTCTATGTTGCCAGGTAAAAATTTCCACCAATGTAGAATATTGTAATACGATATTTTTAGAGATTGATTTATCATGTCTGTTGTTTTGCCTTTCACAGTCCGGAGGCCTGTGCAGCAATCTTGTGGCAGACTTCCGAGGCTGCTCCAGAGGTCTGTATATTGTTCTGCTACTAGCTCAAGTGATTGTGTAGGATTTGATGTGACAATTAAAAGAAACTCTTGTGGGCAGGCTGCTGAAAAGCTTAGGATTACCTCCAAGGAGCTGTTGAATCTTGAAGTAGCTGACGGGATCATACCTGTAACTGCTTCTACCTTCAATCTATTTATTTTAGCCTCGTACACCTCTTTTGTTGATTTGGATCAATGAGTTACTCTTACATGCTGTACAGGAACCCCTTGGTGGTGCCCATGCTGATCCTGCATGGACTTCGCAGCAGATAAAGATTGCAATCAATGAGAACATGAATGTAGGCACATCTATAGCCTCAACCCTGAACTTGGAGCAAAAAAAAAGTTTCTAAATGTTTTATGAATTTTTGTAGGAATTTGAGAAAATGAGTGGGGAGGAGCTGCTGAAGCACAGGGCGGCTAAGTACCGAAAGATGGGAGTGTTCATAGAGGGTGTTCCAGTAGATGCCGAGAGTAAAGCGAACATGAAGAAGAGTGACGTGGTTGCCACTAGCCAGAAACTGGATGACGAGGTTGAGAAGCTAAGGGAGCAGATTCTAAAGGCCAAGGAGACGTCTTCAGAGGACGAGCCCTCTAGTGAAGTTCTCGATGAGGTGATTGAGAAACTCAAGTCTGAGATCGATGACGAATACACTGAAGCTGCGAGAGCAGTCGGTTTGGAGGAGAGACTAACAGCAATGCGTGAAGAGTTCTCGAAAGCGAATGCAGAAGAACATCTTATGCACCCGGTTCTGATCGAGAAAATTGAGAAGCTCAAGGAAGAGTTCAATGCCCGTTTGAGTGATGCACCTAACTACGAGAGCCTAAAATCTAAGCTGAGCATGCTGAGGGACTTTTCTAGAGCTAAGGCATCATCAGAAGCTGCATCACTGAGAAAGGAGATCGATAGGCGGTTTCAGGAAGCCGTGGACCGCCCTGAAATTAGAGAAAAAATTGAGTCAGTCAAAGCCGAGGTTGCAAAGTCAGGGGCTTCATCTTTTGAAGAGNTAAAATCTAAGCTGAGCATGCTGAGGGACTTTTCTAGATCTAAGGTATCATCAGAAGCTGCATCACTGAGAAAGGAGATCGATAGGCGGTTTCAGGA
>OVAN01013657.1:0-12667 GCA_900406275.1 Anastatica hierochuntica
AGATGGAAAAAAGCTGCGAATCATGCCGTCATGCTCTGAAAAGTACAGGTTTCGCATAAAGAAAGGTTGCAAAAAGCTGAAGAAGAACGTAAAGTCTTATTAAAAAAAAAATTTGCACTTGAGAAGTCAAGTGATGGTGCAAGTTTTACTATGTCAATAGCTGTGACAATGGTTGTACTGGAGGAAAGTCCAATGATAGTACAGGGTGTGATTGCTGAAATAAAGCTTGCATCGACCAAAAATTCCAGCTTCTTTCTATGACGGATAAAGGTTGAAAATTGATTAAGGGCATGATAAAGGTATGACAGAGTGAAAGCTATCCTTCAAAGGCATGATCACCAGATGTCACAAGTCTAAAAGAGCTGAATGTATGCTTTGATCTAGATGCTAAGGCAGCCCCTGTAGTACTTCAGGAGAAAAAGGTCTGTGAAATTCAAAAATGAATAGTAATTAAATTTTCGCTTTTTCAAGCTAATTCAAAGATGTGACACATGTGACATCATTACTGTTTATAGTTCCAGCTTGTGATTTGATTGCTAGTGGCTGCGTCAGTTTAGTCTATGAGCTGTTTTACTAATCCATATATCGAGTGTTGCAGTGAATCAGGTATGATCTGGGTTAATTCTAGTAAGCTGACACATCACGCACTGTATCAAGAAGGACTTAAAAGAAAGGTTATCTTTGATATTTGTCTTTGGAAATGAAAATATGTGTGTGTGTCGCAGAGGGATGGAATGATAGCACAAATGGAATACACTATGGCTAGTAGACTTAGATACACTAGGGCAAAGGTGTGCATCACTTAGGGAAGAAGAAGAGGAAGACAAGTCCACCTCTGCAACAGCTGGAATAACGAAGGTATGTCTACACGTTTTTCTACTTGTCAGAATTTCCACATGATACCTACAAAGTCCAACAGGTAAGTCTACTTGGTCCCTCAAACGTCTGTCCAACTGGTAAGTCTACTTGATCCCTCAAACATCTGAGTATTACTAATGTTTTTAACTTTGCATGCTCTCAAGCAGGGGGAGAGTAAGGGTCGGAGTCACTCTGTGACTGATGGAGCTTAGATGATGGGGGAGTGGTCGAATATGGAAGTTGTTATTGATTTTTTTTATGTTGTATTTGATCCACTAGTGTAGGTTTATGGGGGAGTAAGAGAACATACATGGTTCTTCTGGAGTTGTTTTAGTGTTCTGTCTCATTGACTTTTTGACATGTCTGCGTTATGTGGTAGCTGCATGGTTTATATGTTGCAGGTGCTTGAGAGAAACAAAGCTAAAAAGGGGGAGATTTAAGATGCTAGACTTGTTACAATACTTGTCATAATACGTGTTACAATGCGTGTTACAGTACTTGTGGCAGTACCTGTACAGTGAGGTGAATGACGATGTGACAGGAGCAGAAGCAACAGCAGGATTCTGGATAAGGATGAGGAAGATTTGGTGAATCAGAAAGATTCGGAGGATCGTATCTGCTGTAGGATATTGAAGAATATTCACTTTGGAAGATATTATGAAGAAGATAAATGCGAAATATTATTGTAGTTTTATTTCGCATTTATCTAGATTCTAGGGTTTTGTTTTCCGATAACTATATATTAGAATTAGAGTTATCGCTTTCTCTTTGAACGTTTTTCAAAAGAGAAAGATTAAGAAGTGTTTTTCTGGCTTTTGTATGAAGCTTTGAGGTAGGCAACTCATGAACCTTGTATTTGGTCATTGAGTAGTTATAGGCTAGATGCAACAAGATAAGAGGAGCTTAGTCTTGTTGTTGTTTTCTGTTCAAAATACATGTATGGTGTTTTTGAAAGAAATTTCTAGTGATATACAGAGTTTGGGTTGAGAAATCGTCTGTTATAGTCTTGAAAACGTTTTTGTTGTAGTCTTTACATTTTCATCTCTTTCCCTTCTTCGTGCGGGCATTCGTTTTGGTTCTTTGTCCTCTGCAAGGAAAGCCATGTCTATGGCTACTTCCTCTGTAGCAGTCTACTTCTACCAGTCTTTGTATCTCTGATCCAACACGTCTCCTCTTTAATCAACAATCATGTAAACAAAAAGAGAACCGGTTTTGAGAGATGGAAGCAGACAAAACTTTAATACGATAAAGGAAAGTTTCGATAAAACGACTTTTTACCAATTCATCACCATGTAGGTGTTAACCAACTTCTTTACGGAGGTCAATGAGTTCTTTTCCAGTCAAATTTCTAGCAAGTTTGTTAGTGATCCCAAGCGCACAGAGAACCTGGTGGAATTTACGACGCCCGATCCCATAAACTTCGAAAGACCAATTTTAGAGGCTTGTGATTTGGAACCTCTGCGTTACCCACACGAATCCCTTGGACCCGTAATCCATGGAACTGCAGATACAAAGATTTCATGAACATTCCATCGAGCAGACTAAGAGTTAAAAAATCTCGAAGCAGACATTTTGTAACAAGTATATCAAAGACGAAAAAGTTGACAATGTTCACAAGTCTTCTACTTATGTAACTCAAGATCTGAGCAGAAACATTGTATGCAACTCCTCAAAGTGAGCTCGAAACTAACCAACTCGAAGTTTCAAGGGTTGCTCCGATTCTCCAAATTGATTCAATCTACAAACAAAATCTTCCTAAATCCAAAAAGTTTCAGAAAGATGAGATTCTTCATTCACATCAAATCTGTTATCTCTCAGTTCTACCATAAATTTTGAGTTTCATACAACCAAATTGCAGAAAGAGAAGAATCAATTCAATCTATTGAAACACTAATCCTCACACCCACAGAAGCAATCTATTAGACTGTTTTCGATATGAAAGCTGACATTTTTAATTCACCCCAACACTGCTAATTTCCACCATAAATTTTGAGTTTCTTAACAAATTGCTGAAACAGACGAATCGTTGCGAACTATTGAAACCCTAATCCTAAAACCAAGAGATAGCGATTGGTTGGCATAAAATTTATCCGNGAAACGTTACAAAGCAGAGACTGGCTTATGTCGAATAATGTCGTCCTATCATCTCTTTCTTTGTAGAATACAAAAACTGAGATGAAGAAGAAAGGTTTTTGGTTTAAAGTTTCCAAACCGCCGCCGGTAACGTCCAAAACGCAAACGCAAAGTTGTGAAACGCTTATTGGGCTTTAAATGTTTTTCAGAGAGGCCTTATGTCGAATAAGCTTATATAGCTTGATTGGTGCTAAGTTTAAGTTGGCTTATTGGGTCAAATTTTTCTAAATCTTTTTTACTAACATGTTATTTTGATTTTCTTAATAACCTCCAAGTTTTGGGCCGAAATCGTATATTTTTCGTGGACTAATAAATTAGCCTTCTGTAAATTGAATCTTAGCGAAGATGATTCAAGCTCTAGTGAAAGGTATAAAAGACAAGATAAGGGTTGTGCATGAAAGTAAAAAGTAAGAAAAAACGAAATGAAGAACACTAAAAGTTAAAAGACTATAGTCTGAATATAGAAAAGAAGAGAGTTGCTCAAAAGCAAATCCCAAAATTACTTTTCTTCATTGCACTACACAAATTTATATGAACCTCTGTTTGCATAGGATTTGGACTTGGACTTCTTGTGAGACATCGTTGGGCTTTATGCTTGTGTATCTTTCATCTAAGCAGTTTCTTAACAAATTGCTGAAACAGACGAATCATTTCGAACTATTGAAACCCTAATCCTAAAACCAAGAGATAGCGATTGAGGCGATAACCCAACAAGCTTAGAGAGGAGAGGGAAACACTAAGAAGAAACTCACTAAAACGTTACGAAGCAGAGACTGGCTTATGTCGAATAATGTCGTCCTATCATCTATTTCTTTGTAGAATACAAAAACTGAGATGAAGAAGAAAGGTTTTTGGTTTAAAGATTCCAAACCGCCGCCGGTAACGTCCAAAATGCAAACGCAAAGTTGTGAAACGCTTATTGGGCTTTAAATGTTTTTTAGAGAGGCCTTATGTCGAATAAGCTTATATAGCTTGATTGCTGCTAAGTTTAAGTTGGCTTATTTGGTCAAATTTTTCTAAACCTTTTTTACTAACACGTTATTTTGATTTTCTTTATAACCTCCAAGTTTTGGGCCGAAATCGTATATTTTTCGTGGACTAATAAATTAGCATTCTGTAAATTGAATCTTAGCAAAAATGATTCAAGCTCTAGTGAAAGGTATAAAAGACAAGATAAGGGTTGTGCATGAAAGTAAAATGTAAGAAAAAACGAAATGAAGAACACTAAAAGTTAAAAGATTATATTCTGAATATGGAAAAGAAGAGAGTTTCTCAAAAGCAAATCCCAAAATTACTTTTCTTCATTGCACTACACAAATTTATATGAACCTCTGTTTGCATAGGATTTGGACTTGGACTTCTTGTGAGACATCGTTGGGCTTGAGGCTTGTGTATCTTTCACCCCAACACTGCTAATATCTACCATAAATTTTGAGTTTCTTAACAAATTGCTGAAACAGACGAATCGTTGCGAACTATTGAAACCCTAATCCTAAAACCAAGAGATAGCGATTGGTTGGCATAAAATTTATCCGGCATGTTGTAGTTGACTAGCGTCTGCTCCCTAGCTCCACATCTTCTATTCCTTGTGCTACCTCCATTGCCAAGTAGTGGTTGTGCAAATGGATTGGCGTTCTCTTCCTCAACATCGGGAATCACATTCCCTGCCGCCTCTACGTGCTGACCCATCTCATTGTAGAGATTCCCATCAGCGTCTCTCAAATTTCCCTCAGCGTCCTCTCGTATGATAACCCTCTGAACCATCCTTTCTTTGTCTCGAGCTTCTTTGCGATTTTCTCTCTCAAGTCTAGCAAGTTCCTGATTCGTCAAGTTGACTAGTTCTTTGTCCTTATCGCTCCTAGTCATAAACCTGGAGAACACACAAAAGACAAAACAAGAAGGAACACCGTTAGTAACAAAAACAAAATAAAACTTAGACTAACTCCTAGTACTATAGCCGTAGTGGTCAAATCAGTCCCTGGCAACGGCGCCAAAAACTTGATCGGTGGATTATCTCGATTCTACCCTGCAAGTGCACAAAGTGCAATATAGTGGTATTGCGGGTTTGTTCCACAGAGACTGATCTTAAGACACACTAAGCTGCAAGATTCAGAGTTAGCTAAGCAATCGATAGTAAATGAAATAAACAAGACAAAAATTAAACTAAGTTCTTTATCAGATAAAAAGCATTAGGTCACATGTATCGGTACCGAATCTAGCAATCACTAAGATATCAAATAATGGGTTTTGTTAGGCACAACTCTCAAACTCAAACACAATGGTAAAGGCAACCAACTCCCGTTGTGAGACCTATCTATCCTTAGATACTAGAGAGCCAAATTCCTTTGTGAACTCCAATATCTAAGCATGCATTACCTAGCAGGTTTGATCAGTTCACACTCTCCTTAAGCCAAATTCTCTTTTGAATACGCGAGAATGCTCTACTAAGGTGTTTCTAGCATATTTAAAACCCTCCCGGATCTATAAACTACATGTTTCATGACTTTGTTGCGCAGGCTAAGACAAGCATTAGAGATCACTTAGAAGAAGAACATCAATAGATAAAACCCTAGAAAATGATATCTATAACAATTGTTCGATTCTAACCTAACCCGAAACCTAGCAAGAAGACTACTCACTCATGGCCACAGAAACAAACATCTTTAATGGTTGAATTGCAGAATAAAAGTAAGAGCAAGAGATAGAAAGACTTCTCCAATAGAAAGGCAATGAATTTTTGAAAAGTATGCAAGTACAAACCGGATGTTTCTCTTTGTGAATATGAATGAGCTTAGCCTAAACAATGGCTGTAAAACTAATCTATATAGTCACAGGGATGTCTTAGGTTACAAAAATAACAGATAAGGAAAAGATCTAATCCAAGTCAAATAAGGAAAACGTGTTTCCTTTTTCTCGAAGGGGTAGCGATCGCTACCCAAGGAGGGACTAGCGATCGCTACCCTACCTTGTACTTCACAATTTCGACTTCTTGCAAATGTTCGCCAAATGATCCATGAAAGTCCTATCTTTTCCCATTTGTTCCTTTAAGTCCTTTTTGATAATAACCACGTCTAATCTACTGTAAAACACCTCAAAACACACAAGAGAGCATCGACTAAAATCCGTAAAAACCGGCATATATCACACATCCATGTGAATCAGATCAAAAGGGTCATTAACCATATTATTGTGATAAGCAAAAGGTAAGTGTTTTTGTTTGGCCAATTGGAAAATTTCACAATGAATAGTCGCTTCTTTATTTCTTTTCTGTAACCCTAGTACATTGTTAAGAACATCAATCTTATGATATGAAGGAAGTCCTAACCTACTATACCATAAGGCTGCATCAACAACAACAGATGAACATAAAGGCTGATTCACGTTAATAGGTAAATTCAGTAAAGAATAATTGTCCAATATGTAAAGTCCTATTATCTGATTACCCTCTCCAATCTTCAAGTCCTTGGTAGATCATGTATCACACAAGAATCCTAATCAAAATACACCTTGAATTTCAAATCTCTAGTCAACTAACTGATGCTGAGAAGATTGAGACGAAAATCAGGATAAACAACACATATTTGAGAATAATGTGGTCATTTAACTTCACTGATCCAACACTAGGAAGTGTAACTGAAGACCCAAAATCAAACGATAGAGAGATGAATAAAGCTCTATCATGAGATACATAATGAGTTGCACCGTAATCAATAATCTAATGAAGAGATCTTAATACATTCCTAGAGGCTGTTAAAATTCCAATAAAGCAAAGTGTGGAGAAGGAGAAAGAAATACCAGAGGTATGAACACCATTTGTATCAGCATTGATACTTGAAGAAGATGTAACTGGTGAAGCAGAAGACTGAAAAATTGTGTACTGAAGTACGCAATGACATCTTAAATATGATTTTTAGACATTACAACAATCAAATTCTCAATTACAGAGGAAACTTGTCTTGTGGAGTAGAGTTCTTCTGCTTGTGCTTAAATCCTGGTGGATAACCATGGATTTTATAGCATTTATCAACAAAATGTCCCATGTAGATACAATGAGTACATTAAACTCTATTTTTCTTGGGATTTTTGAAGGAAGCAAGTGTTGTATTAAAAGAAGCATAATCAGGTACTGAAGCTGAAACATTTAATGCAGAAGCAGTGACTGGAATGATGCTTCTCTAACTATGATCTTCATCCAACAAGTTATAGATCCCAGCAAGATCAGGTACAGTCTTTTTCAAGATGGTTTGACTTCATTTATTCGCATATGAATCATTCAATCCAGCAAGGAATTTATTGATCTTAGTGTGTTCAGCTTGTTTGTCTATTGTTGTGAAACATTTGCAATTGTGGCATGCTATAACACAGACATATCCTTCAAGATCATCCCAAAACGTCTTCAGTGTGGTATAATACTTTCAGATATTCACCGATCCTTCCTGGATATACCAGATTTGATGAGTGATTTGATAAGAATGAGGGAGACTGGTGATATGAAACTGAACCAGCAAATCTTTCCAAATCTCAGAAGCGTCATGAAATCTAAAAATAATTTTATAGATCTTTTTGTTGACGGAGCTTAACTACCAAGATTTGACCATACCTTTTCATCGAGACCAGATCCGAAATAGAGGATTCAACTCAGAAGGCCGAGGCAACGATCCATCAACAAAAGTGGTATTTTTTTCCCATCCAACGTAATTGACATGGAAATACTCCAAGATTAGTTATTAGTTCCATCGAGCACCTCAATAAGAATCATATTTCACGGACTATCAGTATTCGTGAACAAATAAGGATAATGCATATCCGTAGGATTAAACTGAGGATTCGGTAAAATCGGAGAGAAAACTTGAAAATTAGATTGTGGATTCGAAGAGAACGAAGATGGAGGTGGCGGAGGTGGAGGTGGTGGGGTTGGAGTAGATCGGGGAGGTGTAGGAGAACGAGGTGCTTCAGATCTTGATATCACCATACGACGCTGATAAGGTGTATATTTTCAACCAAAGAACTGCAAGTGCACATTGTACAAATGTAGTATTTAGGTTATCGATCCTACAAAGAACTTGGTTCGAGTTTTGGAACGATTCAGGTTTGTAAGGAAAATCACTAAAACGTAAAGTAAAGAAATCTATGAAACTAAACAACGGTTGTAAACAATAAATAAAAGGATAGATCGTAGGTGATTCATTCAGCAACCTTAGGACATCAATCATAATCTAGCAGCATGCACATGTAATCCTAGAACTCTAACAAAACGATTCTGCATGTAATACCCCTTGTCAAATTAAGATTTTTAGGAAGTCAAAGTCAACAAGAGGGTGACCGTAAAAGACCGAGATTATATTTGGAAGTATAATCCCGAAGCTTCAATAAGAATCGAGGCTATTGACGGTCAAAAATTTTCGAGAAAAATTTAGAAGATAGTGTTCCATCCCAGAAAGGTAATGGGATGAAGAAAGCGGGAAAATTCGCATCGTAACAATTTCGAACCAAATTTCTCGGGTTTCAGAGTATTTTATGATGTTTGAATTTTATAAAATAATTTACACGACGGATTCGTCTCTTGCGAACGAAGTTCAAGATGTAAATTAATACCGGATTTTTCGGTAAAATCCGGTAAGAAACAGGAATCAAATCGGATACCCGCTTTTTCAACCGCTAAGTTATGGGTGTGCGAGTGCTCGGGAGCGGAGTTTATAAGCGAAAATGAATAGTAAAAATTCATTTTACTTAATTTATTGCAAAATTCACACTCAAAGTTTTCTCTGGAGAATTCAAGAGAAAATTCAAAAACTCAAACATTCAAGCGCAGAACACGAAGAACAGTCAAGCGAAGAACATGAAGAACACGAAGAACACTCAAGCGAAGAACGAAGAACGCGAAGAACGCAAAGAACTTTAAGGAGGCCAACGACGGAGGAGCACCAACAGAGGACCACCAGCGGACGACGACCACCAGCGTTGACCAGTCAATGGTCCAGCATTGAGTTTTCCGGTCAACGGCCTGCGAATTTTTCCGGCGACTTTTTCCAGTTAATTCACTTTTTTCGGCGACTTTTCTGATTTGTCGGCAAACCAAATGTTGACCGCTTTTGGTCCGGTTTGACCGGTTATGTTCGGTTTGACCGGTTTGTTCCGGTTTGATTCAATTTGGTTTGGTTTGGTTTAGCTATTTTTTCTGGTCTAATTCGGTTTGGTTTGGTTAAGCTAAACCGTTTGGTTAACTCTGGTTTGACCCGTTTAGTTAAACCGACTGCATTAACTGGTTTACATTGGTTAATATCATATTGTCCGGTTTAAGTGGAATTGGACTGGTTTACATCCAATTGAAGCTTCTTTCTACCGGTTCAACATCAATTGAAGGAGATTAGAGGAGTTAGGACATCGTCAAAACTAGTAAGAGTTCAGAGTTAAAGAGAAAGGGTTCATAAAGGGTTCCAACAGTCACCACTTGGCCATCACGTCTTCTCTGCATAGCAATGTGGGTGGGTTCTTGCTTGTTGTTTGTTGCATTAGAATAGGATGCAGATAGGCCACTCACCTAGAACCTTAGATTAATATAGGGTACCCTTGAATGAGGATGTTATAGTGAGGGTCAGAATATCGAATTAGTTGCATATCTATCGAAACCATTAAAACTTGGCTAGGATAAGATTGGACTGCATGGTAGAGTTGCATGGTCACTGAGCCTTAAGCCCAATGACGATTTATAGTTTATTGAGTAGAGATGCATGGTCACTGGGCCTTATGCTCAGTGGCGATTGATTGTTAGAGTAGTTTTTGATTTCTCAAGCCATGGTAAAGTAACATACCATGGTGGATATTCTTGTTTGTTGATTGCTGAGTTATGTTATAGCAATATACCATAGCAGATATTCAATAGAGTAGTGTAGAGTAGTAGAGAGTAGAGTAGTGTAGTGTGAGTAGAGTAGAGTGGTGTGGTGTTGTACAGAGATTGCTCGATCTTAGACCAGTGGTGTTGTTACGCCTTTTTAAGGGTGAACAGAAATTCTGCAAAAGTGTTGTTGCCGCTGGACCTACTCAGCTTAATGTTCGGAGAGGCAGAAGAAAACATTGTTACTGTAGCGGAGACTCTGGTCGCCTAGCATTGTGAGCGTACATGCTAGGAATGGCCTATGATCGTGATCCTTAGAGGGAGCAATACGATGTATTGGATCCGAGTCGGACACGATACATAGGCCAGGTTCCTGTGCTTCGACCATCCGAGAGGCGGAGGTAGCCAGGGGTCCAACCAGAGCATTGTTTTCCTTAAATGTGGAAACAATGTAAGTCTCGAGTGATGATGATGTTGAGGGACATGAACAAGAGAGGAGCTCCGTACGTTCTGTCCAGTGGTGTGGGTCGCTGACTAAGCTGTCGAAGGCTCGACGGGGTCAGAGAGAACCCAAGGGTGGTGCATCGTGTCCATGAGGGACCAATGTGTACTAGTTACGCAGGGTGATGCTACGTCACTGCGTAACTGTGGTGTGAGCTATGCGGAGTAGTTGAGTGTAGAGTAAGTAGTAGTTTAGTTATGGTTTGGGTAGATTAGGTTGAGTGTAGATTAGGAGCTGGGGTTAGGTGAAATTCCCAATCTTGGCAGCGCATTAGATGAGTGGGCGTGTAGAACTCCGCATAGTTAGGTTGAGAGAGAGAGAGAGAGAGAGAGAGAGAGAGAGTAGGGAGATATGGTACGTTGCATCGGCATTTGAGATTGGTCTGCACGGCTGCGTATGCCTCGGAAGGGTAGGCGCCTGTGTGACGTTTGCTCTGTCTGTCGCGGAATCTAGGTACGCTCAACACGTAGCGCTTTGAGAGGAGTCCTGGATCGGTCCAGATCACCCAACCTTGGAACCGTCATATTCTTGTTTGATTGTTGACGGTTTCGAGAAATAGGGCGACATCGGGTGGACGATTCGGCGGCGCTACAAGCGGTGGTATCAGAGCGGGTTTTGGTCTTTATATAGGGAACCAAACACGCGAGTAGAGCACCGTGCTTTTCTTAAAAATTAAGTTTTCAAAAATTGGTTCTTTCGAGTCGAACCTAAAAGTATTCCAATGCAAGCTAATATGTGATGAGTGTGTATACCCAGTCTTTATAACATTTAAAATTTAACTATCTCTAGTATTTTGGTTTTCTGTATGGTTGTTTCTTGTTATGCAGTTCAGAGCCCGTGGAGAGTGTGTGTGTGGTAGAAGATGAAGTGGAAGTTTGGAAAGAAAAAGAAGTCTAGATCTTTGGAGGTTGGAGGACCTTCACATGCGGTTGTGGATTCCCTAAGACCATCATCAGCAGTTCCCGAGGAGGGAAGACCATCGTTCGCAGTATCTGATGCACCAAGACAATCTACCGTTGCACCAGGAGCCCATGTGCCATATGTTCCATCGACGTATCCACCAGTTGACACACATTCCGAATTAATGGGATCAACTCATCCATCTGGAGAGCCTGGGATAGCTAGTAGGATACCCGTTAGTTCTGCTAGTGATTCTCGAGTTATGACTGCGGTCTACCCACCCACTGATATGGTCGAGCCTTATGTACCACCGTTTGTTGAGGAGCCAGTAGGGCACGGTCTGTTCATCGCTCCATGAATGGTGCCAGAGCCTTCAGGGAGTTTTAATTAGAGTTACATCATTCCCGAGCTGTCTCCCCTACCTACTGGAGATCATCACATGGCACAACAACCCCCAGAGTATTATCCACCAGCTCAAGATCCGATGCTCGACTTCGCCAACCAGATGATGCAGCAGTTCTTTGCGCCCGATTACCCGCAACAACAACAGCCAGAGCCTGTGTTAACTGAAGGACGCATGTTTGACGACCGTACATCATTTCCCGGAGGAGGCGTGTGGGAACCGAAATTCTCACTGTCAATGTTTACGTGGTTCACGGATTCTCTGTGGCCAAAAAGCGATGAGATCAGATGATGAACACGGGAAATTAGGTTAAAGTTATGAAACTAAGCTGCGAAACGAAATAAGACAAAAAGCGTGAGTAAAGCATATACGAATTAAGATTGCAAGATCGAAATTAACATGATTCGTGTGACGAAAGTAAGATGAAACAAGATGAATAACGTAAGTGAGATTGATATGAAACAGGTTGCGAAACTAAATGCGTATAACAATGACAAGATAGCAGGATTCATAAGAACAAGTTTGAGTAAACAGGATTCGTGACGTGAAACAGTATGAACACGAAAGTAAATCATAGATCAAAACGTGAACGAATACGAAGAATAATAATCGAAAGACACAGTTAACGAAGAAAGGAAAAGAGATCTTATTCGAATTCGTGTTTGAGCGTGCGCAACCGGTGTTTAAGCCGTGGCTGCAAGAAGTGTTGGCGACGAATCCCTAGAACTATAGCGTAGACTCGTAACCTAGTTGAGACGCAGCTCGCTAACGAAACAAAGTAAGAACCCAAGTTTTCTAAGTGTTTGTGGTGACGAAAATTGTGTTCTATCTCCCTCCCCATCCTTCTCCTTCGCACCCGTTATATAGGTCCTTTTGGGCTTGGATCGTTTCTTTTTTCATCCCCGATTCGTGCATATCTTTTCGTGGAAATATTCCTTTTCCCCAATTCGCATATATCCTTTTCAAGATCCTTTCTTATCTTCTTGAAACTTAACATTTTCGTGAAACCCTGGCAAACCGTCATCGTAAATGGGCC
>OVAN01013658.1:0-12667 GCA_900406275.1 Anastatica hierochuntica
AAATTTCTAACCACATTCTACATTTATATTAATCTATGGTAAACTTTCTTTCACAATAAATGGACATCGTTTCTATTTTTTAACAATTAGTTTATTAAAACTTCATATACGGCATAAATAAGTGGACTAACCGCTATAAAATCTCTATTATCTAAAGAAACGGAGACAAAAAAGGTTCCAAACCTCTTTGACCACCATCCTATGTAATTGAACGATGCAACTATGCATTAGCAAAATTTTGACTTTTTTGAATTTTTCTCAAAATCAGTGGGTTAACCCTTACGAAAATATAGAGTTTTTCGGTAATTGCTCTTTATACTGAAGTTTATACTCTTTAGTGTCGTTTAAAAATTTCTAACCATATTATACGTTTATATTAATCTATGCTAAACTTTCTTTCATTTTAAATGGGCGTCGTTTCTATTTTTTTAACAATTAATTTTTTAGAACTTCATATACGACCTAAATAAGTGGACTAACCGCTATAAAATCTCTATTATCTAAAGAAACGGAGACAACAAAGGTTTCAAACCTCTTTGACCATCATCCTATGTAAGCGAACGATGCAACTATGCATTAAAACAACATTTTCATTTTTTTTAATTTTTCTCAAAATCAGTGAGTTAACCCCTACGAAAATATAGAGTTTTTCGGTAAATGCTCTATATACTGAAGTTTATACTCTTTCGTGTCGTTCACTTACATAGGATGATAGTCAAAGAGGTTCGGAACATTTGTTGCCTCCGTTTCTTTAGATAATAGAGATTTTATATCGGTTAGTCCACTTATTTTTACCGTATATGAAGCTTGGAATTAATAGATAAAAAAATAGAAGCGATGGTCATGTACCATGAAAGAAAGTTTAGAATACATTAATATATATGTAGGATGTGGTTAGAAATTTTTTAAGAACACTAAACTGTATAAACTTCAGTTTATTGAGCATTTACCAAAAAACTCTATATTTTCGTAGGGGTTAACTCACTGTTTTTGAAAAAAATTCAAAAAAATGACAATTTTTTTTTAGTTCATAGTTGCATCGTTCAGTTACATGTTGTTAGAAATATAATATCATTTCGTTAAATATCATTTCGTTAGAAATTTAGTTACTTATGGTTTAAACAAATATAATATCATTTCGACTATTCTGGATAGTAAAAGTTTGACTTCAGTTTTTAACCAATACAAACAGTCTTTATAATTATAAACAATCATATTGTATATTCTTATAAAATTTATGTCCAAATTTAATACGAACTTTACATTATATAAAGGTGTTGGTTGCACTACATAAATACATCATATACGACGAAAAATATGTTTTTTTATGGCAATATCTTGCAGCTTAACACATTGCAGATAGACCACCATAATTCATTTTCCTCAATTAAAAATAAATTTAATACATGAGTAGACAAATTATGAGTTTTAAAATGAAGAATTATTTTAGTGTAGGGTTTTAATTTTTCAATTCAAAATTGTTAGAGACCATAAACGTTGCTGAATCCAATTGGCAGAGAAGTCATTTTCACAATTTTAGCTTACTTTAGATTGAATAAAATATAAACAAACGCATATTTTATTATGTACATTAACAAATTTTCTATTATTTTTCCTTCATTAAATACAACAATCACGTAATTATAACGTAACCCCACAATCATTTTTTTTCAAAATAAATGAAACAATTAAAAAGCAGGCCCGGTTAGTGGTTGGTTCATTACCATAGATTAATAACCATCAATTCATCGACATTGCTTAAAACGTAGTCGTTTTTACAGTAACTTTAAACGCTGTCGTTTTCACAGTTCCAACCTATACAAAGAAACAAGAGAAAGAAAAAGAACAAAACTTGAGCTAAAAGAGTTAAAGCAGTTCTGATTCAAAGATCAGCCATATAAACTCATATGGTGAATTCTCTCAAGTCTTCTTCTTCTTCCCCACCCGCAAGACGCTTCCTCGTGTGCCTGAATCTACACAGATTCGATTAAAGGTTGTTTTTTAGAGAGTGGCTTCTTTGATCTAACAATAAGAATAAGCCAGTTAGAGAAACTGTTCTTGTTCCTCACCTGAAGGAGGTTGTGGGGCTTGGATCGGTTTGCTCAACGGGAGCAAACTCATCGTAGAACCGAAGTGAAATCAATTGGTTGTTGGGTGAAACATTTGGTGCAGGTGATTTGTCTGAACTCAAACTCGAATTGCCTGCCAAGAATCCTGCAACAAGTAGTTGGTTTTAAGATATCTTTTGCTTTTTCATGTGCAATAGCAACAGAACAATGAAGTAAGAAACTCAAAATGGTACCTTGAAAGACTAGAACGGCGAAGAATAGAACGGTTACTATCATAGAGAAAATGCCTACGCATGGAGATGATGATGATGACGATGAAGACTTTGATGCTTTCATTCTACTTAGGGAATTTTTCATTCGTTCAAGCCTTTCACGCTTTCTCATAGCGAGCTCTGCTATTTCCTTCATCATTTTATGGTCATTAGCACTCAAGAAAGGGCCTTTTGGAGGTCTCGGTGGCTTTGACGCTTTTCTTGACTTCTTAAGCTTTACATTATCGCGTTTTTTCTCTGAAAGATCCAAACTTTGGCAGCTAGTTTCTGCAGGGTTATCGTCTCCCACCAATGGATAGATCAGATCATCAACAATCTTTTCAGATAAGCCAAAAGTCACCTGCTCACTCCTTACCCCATTGCTTGAAACATTATCTGAAGTGGATTCTTGCGTAACATCAAATAGACCAGCTTCAATGTCAAGTTCAAGATCATAGTCTCCTGAAACCATCTGATCCATCTTACACTAAGTTACTTGACGCCCACCAAAGCAAAAAAGCTGATTCAATCCCTTGAATTAACCGCTTTTCGACTTACAATACTCTGAACTAAAAAAGACTCTCTTTCTCTTAACTTCCTCAATAGTCCTAAAACATGAAACATATCATATAAGAGAGTAGCATAACCATAAACCTCAAACACACAAAAGAGCAATGCACACAAAATTGAATACAGAAGAATACTAAATTAACTTAAAACCGTGATCGAAAGACAGAGTAACCCATAAGGACATAACCCACCAAATCAAATAAGTGACTTACATTACACCTTTGAAACCATTTACGAACGAACAAGGAGACTCAAGAACAATACAAGAACTAGCACATTCAATTTCACTGATTCTGTCTATGTAAAAACGAACAAGGAGACTCGAGAACAGTAGTTAAGCGACAATGCAGGACACCAATTTAACGAAAGACATAATCTCAAAGAAACAATACACAGAAAACTCCATGGAAGCAGAGCGAAAAATGAAAACTTTCGTCGTGAAAGTCGAAACCTTTCAGTTACTTAGAATAATGAAGACCAAAAAGGAACAAAATTTGTGAAAATAGAGAGAGAACCCACCTCGAATTAGGGTTCATGTAGCTGAAATTTTGAAATTTGATTGATTTTCCCCCAAAAATTTTGAGTTTTGCTTTGGTGTGTATATATACAGAAACAGAAGTGACAATAAAAAGTTAAGAATGTTTTTGTTTTTTGGATTGTTTATGTCGCCGAACGAATTTAAAAAAGAAAATTGAAAAGTTTGGGACCAAATAGAGACGTGCCAGCTTGTTTCAATGGAATCTATAAAGCCGATTGTTATTTTGTTTCCTTTCTCCTTTTTAAAAAAATTGGTTTATCTTATGATTTATGATTACTCTCTTTCTCAAATACTCAGTACCTGGTTAACTATAGATTTTTTTAAAACGATTAGGTTGTTATAATAAAAACTATAGGTTTATAATATATTTGTAAATACTATATTATTATAACTGTTATTGACCGACCCTTATAGAGAGATTAAGGAATAAGATAATTTAAAACACACACACATTATATCTACATTAAAGCCCAAAACAAAGAAGAAAAAAAAGTGCAAGCCCAAAACAAAGAAGAAGAAAAAGTGCAAGCCCATCGTATCTTCTCATAGATTAAGTGAAACAACGTAACTAGCAATAGTGATAAGTGATAGTACACTTTGTTATTCACTTAGATGCATCGTTTCTCTCTTTAAAACGTTTATCTTCAAACGTTTGTAATTTGTGAAAGCTTTTTTTTGGCATTTGTAAACGTTTTTGTATCGTTTTGGATGAAAAATATGGGGAAATGGTTTGAGTTTATTGACAAAAAGTATGTATTTGTTAACTTTGGCACAATTTGATTGGTCTTTTATGTTTTCTCAGCCCTTTTATTGGCTTCATGCATCTAATAAAATGTAGTTTATAATATGCTATGAATTAGTTAGCCGCCGGACGAGAAAGTTTTGTGAATTTTTGACATAAATAAAATTTAAAAATCAGTCTTTGACTATTTCATACATCCAAAAAAAATGAGGTTTTTCAAAGAAAGAATTGGTCTTCAAAACAATAAAAAAATCAAACCAATCTTTCTCTTTTTCTTCTTTTTTTTTTTTTTGGTCACGATCTTTCTCTTTTCCTTCTAAATACTACAACATTGACCGACTAAAAGGTCTTCATCCATAATGATTCTAATCTTACTTATTATATTCCACGTTAAAATGTAAGTACACACTATCTATATCGTTCAATGATTATAATGATAAGTTAGTTTATTAGTTGTTGACTATAAACGGCAGTGAAAAAAACGATAAAGTCAAAGTCAACTTATCGACCATCTACACATCTATATAACGAGCCACAAGCTCATCTTCTCGTTACACAAAAGAACACCAAGAGCCCCTTACAAAAATGTCTCAACACTCTTTTCTTCTTATATGCTTCTTCTTCTCAATACTATCTTATAGCCAAACCGAAGCCAACACAATCGCACGTTTGGTGCCAAGATCTCTCTACGACTCAATATTCATCCACAAGGACAATGCCGCTTGTCCCGCAAATGGTTTCTACACTTACGAATCTTTCGTGGAGGCGGCGAGGCGGTTTCCAAAATTCGGAAGCATTGGAAACCCCGAAACACGGCGACGCGAAGTGGCTGCATTTTTAGCTCAAATTTCGCATGAGACGACCGGAGGATGGCCAACGGCCCCGGACGGACCGTACGCTTGGGGACTATGTTTTAAAGAAGAAGTTAGTCCACAAAGTACTTATTGCGATTCTTCTAATACAGAGTGGCCTTGTTTCCCTAACAAAACTTATCATGGAAGAGGTCCAATTCAACTCTCGTGGTACGTGTTACATTTGTTAACTACACAATGTCCATATATTAATATCGCAATTGAAATTCACTTCATGCTTGATATATAAGATATATAATCGATTCTTTCTAACGATTGTTATTTTTAAAATGGATTAAAGGAACTATAACTACGGACCGGCCGGTCGAGCTTTAGGATTCGACGGTTTAAGAAACCCGGAAACGGTGTCGAATAATTCATTGATAGCTTTCCAAACTGCACTTTGGTTTTGGATGACGCCACAGAGTCCAAAACCGTCGTGCCATGACGTCATGATTGGACAATACCGGCCTACTCGTGCGGATTTGGCAGCTAACCGGACGGTCGGTTTCGGTTTAACCACAAACATTATAAACGGCGGTTTAGAGTGTGGGATTCCTGGAGACGGGCGGGTCAATGACCGGATCGGATATTTTCAAAGATATGCTGGGCTTTTTAAAGTAACCACTGGGCCTAATTTGGATTGTGAAAATCAAAGGCCTTTTGCTTAAATTAATAATTTGGCGACCCAAATTTGAATTATTTAATAAAGTCAACATGCCCCACACATATATTTACTATGGATTGTTGTTAAATTTAATATGATTTGATGGTTTTGATTTCAAACTCAACTCCCACCTAATTAACTTATTGTGATAAAATTATCTCCATTGTATTCTTGATGCCAAAGTGAAAAAATAGATTTATTTCAAGCTTTTTCTCTTTTTATTTTATTCAACAAACAACCACTATATTAGTTACACTTTATTTAATATATTTTTCTTGTAAAAGGATATTTATTTTTATATAGATTGATATTATCACATCAATATCTATATATTTTTTATACTATTCAAAAAGAGTCAATAAAATTTTCTAAAGTAGATATTTCATTTTTTAAAAATCTAATTGATTTTTAAAATGAAAAAATAGACTTGATATATTTCATAGAGATGCTTTAAAGAAAATGTCACGGCGAGGTGGAACAACTAGTTTTGGGGCGAGATATAAATGCGACACGAAAAAAAAGTCGGAAACAAAACCACTTGCGACCCAAAGTTTTTACGAGTCCCATTGGATTCTCTCATCCGTTAGATTTTTAATGAATCCAACAAAAACCACGGCCCCACTTTTTGTCTCTAAGTATATATATAAACATTAGAACCATAACATATCACTAAACACACAAACAACACATAGAGACACAAAGCTTTCACAAGACTTGGTTTTGATCATCATCAATGGCTTCAATTGTTCTTCTACTCAAACAAATCCTCCACCCTACAAATCCAGAGTTCTCTTCTTCTTCTTCTTCTTCCATGCTTCTCACACCATCATCTTCTTCTTCTTCTTCTTCTTGTTCCTCTTTACATAACATGCAGCAGGAATCTCCAAGACCCGCTACAAGTCTCGACTATTTCAAGATCTCACCACTTCATGAAGATCCTCAAGATTCAAGAGTCATGATCGATTTGTTCTAGACTTTACCTCTTTATCTCTTTGTGCTTTGTGTAATTTTCCCCATTTTGGCCACAAATTGTAGTAATATATATCATTGTCTTGCAATATTGAGTGTATCTAAATGATGTGATCTTTGAGATATATGCGTTTTATAATTGTGGATTCTTAATTAGTCTTTCAAGAAACATTTTTATTCAGCAAGATTCATAAAATATAACCAACAATATAGAACTATTAAGCAAATTTAACACGCCAATAAAACTAAAGGATTAATTATAACCTTTATGCTAAGCGTGTGATATTATTACGATTCGAGTCAACGGAGAAGAAGGCTTTTCTAACTTTTGTCTTATCAATGAGCCCATAGCGTTCGGTTTAATTGAAGGTTATACGTTATATGGGCTTAACTAAAAGCCCATTACAATTTCTGTGGAACATCATATTGTTCAAAAACTAGCCCGGTTTAAAGTTTAAGTTTAACGTATAAACAAAACATAAATTTCTTTCTTCTATTCTCTGAAATAGAGTTTTCTACAAACAATTGTACCTACATACATTTACATGATAAGTGTTTAACGCTAAAACGAGAGAAAACAAGTTTACATTATAGATATTTCTTACCTTTATCTACTTTTATAATGACTTGAATTGCTTTGTTGTTCTCACAATATACATAACACAAAATAATGTTATCGTCTCGGCATCTAGACTAGAGTGTATAGGTGAAGATGTTACTTATCTTATCTCTAAAAAATACTCTATTTAAAAAGTAAAAACGTATTATTAACAACGCATGCAAAACTATTGTGTAAGATTCTTTTTGGCTAAAAATGTGTAAGAAGATTTGAACGTATATTCGGAAAGGTCGTTGTCGTTTAGGAGATGGAAACATGGAGTGGCTGTGGTTTAGCTTCGTCACTTGCAAAGACACCAGACAAACAAAGTACCAAAGTGTCAGAAAGAGCAGCATGTCCATCACGAGGGATCACGTGAAACACACTCACTATCTTCGTGTCTTTTCATTTTTTTCAAGCCCGTTTCATTCACCAACATTCATTCTTTAAACAAATATTTGTATTTGTTTTTAATAAATATAATTCACCGAATCGAGTCTTTTAATTTTCTTTTAGGTTTGATAAGTGTTTAGCTAATTAGGTTAAAGCGTAGAAATTAATTTAAATTCAAATATATGTTGAAAATGAATAAATTATTGGAGTTTTTTTTTTGTTTTGATAAAGAAATAATGTGGACCATCGCACCTGCGCGGTGTATGGTTGATAGCGACATGACTTAAAATTCCAATAAATGTGTCTTGTGGGTTTCACAAAAACAAAACCTTATTCGCTAGAGATAAGCCATATGGCCCATAACCCACGTGGGTTTTTTAAAATCATATCCCACGTGGGTTTTAAGAAACCCTAAATGATGTAATGCCTTTTTTCAGAAACCCTATAATAATAATCCTATTAATATTTTTATATTATATTTAAAAACGAAAATTCAATAATTTTGGGTACAAAGATAAAGTATCACGACGACAATTCAAAGATAAGGATAACGATTACGGATTATAAACACAAAAAGACATAATGGTTACGGGGAAATTAATTAAAAAGATTAAAAAATGGTCCTACCCGTTGTCTATTATTGTTTCGCGTGGGGAGAGATATAAATCAAAATGTCACTCAAATCTCATATGATATAAAACGTCTCTCTATACGTAACACACAATCTTGTATTTGATCGACAATATCGTCTGATTATTTGATGTATATGTATAAAATAGTAATTATAATAAATCAAAATGTCACTACGTAAATAGTAGTAACCTCGTGAGTGATAGTCGGATTGTTCTATTGTTGTCGGTATACGTAAATGAACGAAAATAATTTAGTTTATCAAAAACAAAAGAACCATTCATGGTATGCTACGTGGCGCAATATAAGTGGGTCTCACTATTGTGGTTGACAACTATGTGCCATCTCCCACCTATCGTTCTATAACATAAACGAATGATAATTCCATTTTCTCGGACAAATCTAAAGTTCCCGAAGTTTAATTTTCTCAAAATTTATCATCTCCGGTATCTTTTTGTTAGACATGGAAGTAACCATTACGAGTTTAGGTTTCTTGTTTTACGAATCCAAATATTTGTTTACTCGGTAAATACTTTCGTAAACCCTAACAATAATTTGCCACCTTTATTTTGTAGGTTGAATAATCAAGATTTTATGGAGCTAGGTTGTATGAGAAACGACGCCGGATCACTCGATGTGAATGTTCGAGGACTTATATCAATAAAAAGTAATGAAGATCGACTAATCAACGGCTTAAGATGGGAACAAGATGACTACTATGATCATGATCACACAAATATTCATCTTCAGATTGTTCCAGAGATTCACAAAGAAGAAGAAGAAAATTCGAAGCAAGATTTGTTGGTTGTTGTCCCTGATGAACACTCTGAAATAGGCGATTATCAGCACACTGAAAGTAATTCAGATAATCGATGTTTTTTAAGAAACAAACATGACAAACCAAAACGGCGCCGCATCCAAGTATCCACTGATGTAAGTATTGCTATTTATATAGATACGCATGTTATTATTATTGCTTTTATTGATAATCCTTCTTAAAAAGTTCCTCCTTAATTTTGTGTATAGGAGGAATCAAGAGAGGTTCCATCATTGATACGAAAAAGTTATAAGAGAAGAAGAAACAAGATGAGTGAGAAAATGCGCAAACTACAAAAACTTGTACCTAATTGTCATAAGGTTGGTATAATTTACATACACGTAACTAGGCGTTACGCTTGTATATATGGTTCCATATTCAATATATAAATCTTGCTTTGAGCTTCGATTTTTAGATTTTTTTTCTTTTCGGGTTTTCAGATGGACAAGGTTTCGGTTCTTGATAAGGTCATTGAGTACATGAAAAGCCTCCAGCTTCAACTCCAGGTTTATTTATATCTTAATTTTATTCACTACGTTGATATGTGAATGTCTACACATTAGATACATATTTGTTGGTTGTGCCAAAAAAGCTAGAGGGTGTTGGCATTGCGATTGGTTTACTAAAATTGGAGAGGTCTTCTTAATATTGTTCTCAATTGGTTCAAATGATATGAGTTATATATCAAGTTTCATTATGTGGTATATATACTTCTTTTTCTTGTTCAATATATAGCTACTTTTAGAGTTTAGTCATTATGATTATGCTAGGCAGTAACTTAAACAGTCCACTACACGTTTTAAGTGGTCGATTAGAATTATAGAATTATAAAACTTTTAATTCATACGATTGATTTAAAATTAATCATAGTTGGTGTTTACTATTCTTTAGTCACGTCCTTATTTAAAAACTTGTTTTGTGTTCAAAGTAAAATAATTTAAAATGAGTGTGGTATTAGTTACCAAAAGAATGTTGCTTATGTGTATATTAGCTATGCACGAGCACTTTATATTCAAATAACAAGATGTATAATATAAGTTGATACTCTTGTAGGTAATGTCAATAATGGGAATGAATTCTTATTTTCCCCGGGCGACATTAGATTTTCGAATGCACAACCATCTATTGACGGCGATGGATGCGGTTCACGGCCTGAATCCGGCCAATCAAACGCCGTCATCACCGCTATTTCCGGTTACAAATTGGTCGTTACCACAATTCAATAAGATTTTATTTCCACACTCACTAGCTTCTTCTCCTCTAGAATATCTTTATGGATCGGTTCCTTGTTTCCCGAGTTTTTCTGCCCATACTATGGGAAGACTATAACTAAGTTGATAAAGAAAAACACAAGCTCTAAGGGAATGGGTATTGTTTTATGTGTGATTTTTTAAAGTAATGATTTTTCAATTGTTTTTAAAGTTGTATAAATTAGTTTTGAACTATTTGTCACTGTGATATTAACTTTTGAATGTCATATGTACTCTATTGATTGATTATATACAAATAATTGGAGCATTTTATATTATACTTTTGAATGTCATACATACAAATACTTGCAGCTTTTGTATATTGATATTGCCCTTGTAGTTTCTCGATTGATTAAAAGGGGTATCAAAAGAAAAATCCAATGATACTCTATTGAACAAAGGACACTATGGAACATACACGACGAGAGCCATTCACTAATTGTTAAGGGTCTCGTATGGGTTAACTTCATCATCCTCAAATCAAAGCCCACTGGGTCATATATAGTACTATTATTCTACACTATTATTTTTGCCAAATTTTTTTTATGCGTCTTGAAAATACCAAGAAACTTGACTTCGAGATTTATTAATAGTTTCTTAACTTCCACGACGACGTTGATGATTTATTTGCCTATATACGTATGTACTTGAGTAAAGTGTATATTGTTCTATATTAACGAGTCCATAATCTTGATATAAGTTTAAAAGCAAAAAAATGATATATGTCTTTGGCGTTCAAATTTGCTAATTTTCAAATATCTCTAATTTTTTAAAAAAATCTAAATTTTAAATATTTTTGAAAAACTTAGTAAGTTAAGTATATATATATATATATACCTTTTTCACCGAATATTCGTTTAAATTTTCAAAGACCTAGCTTGATAGAAAAAGGCTTGGTTGTAGTGAAAGACATGTAAGAAAGCTATCGTCTTACCTACTTAGCTATGACGTACATTTCTAGTTTGGTCATGACATATGACATGTTCGGTTTTTCGTCAAGCCATGACTTGTCGATCAAACTTGGTCTTTGTTCTACTATAAGTATCAAAAAGTTCGAGCTTCTTTTTTTCTCATAATTAAATACAATTTCACCTTTTCACCTAATATTTTTAAATTAGCCATGATGAATTCTAAAATTTCTATTATCTTCGTGTTATCTTGCATTATCACATTAACTCGTGCATACGATCCCGATGCTCTTCAAGATCTCTGCGTCGCCGATAAAGCTCACGGTACAAATATATATTACTTTCGCTCAATATTTAAGACTATATAAAACTTTCATCACATAACAAAACATTCAAATCAAAAATAAATCTAACAAGTTAAAATTAGTGTTATTTAGCATTTTGAGAATATATATAAGAGATGTTGGGGTGTGATGTTACACACCAATAAGCCTCTAGATAAATATTGCTTGATGCAAAATAAACGGCACGATGTGTGCATGACAGGAACCAAACTCAATGGATTTCCATGCAAAGAAACGTCAAACATCACGGCGGCCGACTTTTTTTTCGCCGGAATCTCAAAGCCTGCCGTCATAAACTCCACCACTGGCTCCGCCGTGACGGGAGCCAACGTGGAGAAGATCCCGGGACTCAACACTCTCTCCGTCTCCTTAGCTCGTATAGACTACGCGCCGGGTGGTTTGAACCCACCGCACACTCACCCACGAGCCACCGAAGTCGTCTACGTCCTCGGAGGAGAGCTCGAGGTTGGGTTCATCACGACGGCGAATAAGCTTTTCTCAAAAACAATAAAGATTGGTGAAGTTTTCGTTTTCCCAAGAGGGCTAGTGCATTTTCAGAAAAATAATGGGAAGTCTCCGGCGTCGGTTTTGTCGGCGTTTAACAGTCAGTTGCCGGGGACTGTTTCCGTTGCGGCGACGCTTTTCGCGGCGGAGCCTCCGTTGCCGGAAGATGTGTTGACTAAGACTTTTCAGGTGGGAACTAAGATGGTTGACAAGATTAAGGAGAGGCTTGCCACTAAGAAATGATTTAAATGAATTGCCTCGTGATGCATGAGAACACAATAAAGGTTTATTGAGTAACACTATTGTAATCAATAAGAAAACATTACTGCGATTATCTTGTTGATATAATTCTTATATTAGATTGTGAAAAAGGTATCCTTGGATTACATAAATTAAAAAATAAGATATATAATTATATATCTTCTTGTAGATAAATAAATGTTATTGTTGATAGCAAAAAAAAAGTATATATGTTTACTTTTAAAACTAAAAAATTTCAAAATAAATATATAATGGAAGGGGGAATTGGAAAGTACCTTGGTCTCCCCGAGCACTTTGGTAGAAGA